>JAANSK020252941.1:0-22953 GCA_011763485.2 Isoetes engelmannii
CTTTTTTCTCCTCACTCGCTTTGTATTCTTGATATTCTTTTAATTTATTGAGATAAGTTCTTCAAAAAAAAAAAAAAAATTCGCCAAAGGCTATTTTTAATGGTATTAATATTTTTCCATAGTAGAACCCATTATAGATGGCCAAAACACTAACTCGCCATTTCCCATTGAACATTTGCATGTACTCTAAGCGACAAAGTCATGGATCCGCCTAACCTTTTATCCTCCTTGTAGAAGATCATTAAGAAATTGTATATTACTTTACTTCATCATCTGATCTACTCGATGTATCTATCCAGTTAGAAATAATGTAACAAAAGATCTTGTGGGTAATTCTGATTTCTAAAGCTGAAGGGACTTTGTCTGGCCAATTTGGTTGGCACAATGGACTTTTCTTTTTAAATAGATAGTCCTTTGAAATAAAACGTTTCATAATCAAACATTCGTGTCTTGATTAAGCCACAAACGAGGTATTACGTTGAGGCGGGACCTGCCACAGTGTCGGAGCATGTGGATAGGGTAGACATGTCCATACAAATGTAGACTGACGACTTTTTGCATATTGGATAGGAAGAGATTCCCATTTCTGAGACAGGTAGGTCACTAGAGCATGAGCAGCACACACCAGCGTTGAACCTGCGTATCGTTGGTCGTTGGTACTACAGAAACAAGTGGTTTTCCTGCTACGTATGAGGCAATACATTTTGTTTACCTAGGTGATGTACATACATGCAGATGGGGTCGTCTCGGCACGTCATGTTGGAGCGGCACGATCCGACCGTCCTCGTCTCCTCCTAGTACATTTTAGAGACGCCATCTTCCGATTGCATATCCCGATGCATGGCAATCATTTGAAAGGGACCACCTTTTCCATTCAAGAGGCTCTCATGGCAGCACAGCCTTGCAGGAAGAAGGAGGAATTATGTCTGGTATGCGAACCTCACCTGCACCACAAGTTGGAAGTGTACAAAAGAGGTAAATTATCATTAGGGATCAGCAGCTTTTTGATCCATGGACAGTTTCTATATAGCTCTGATTTTCTTTATATTTGTCTGTAGTTTCTATTTGTTTTCGTATTATTGTGGTGGGGTTTTGACCCCAAGTTTCATTTTGGGCTCTTGCCCCATGGCCCGGTTGGGTCCCCGTGGACGTAAAAAACCTATCTTGTCTTATCTTATCTTTATTCTAGAAGGATAAAGCACATTCACGTTTGCAACAGTTAAATTCTAGTATTGAGCTCTGAAACTATTAATCACAATCATGTTTATGTGTTTCTAACTATGGATGGACAAGTACTTTGAGCTAGATTTTAATTGAAAAAGGAAAAAACACATAAATCTTGGCTAAACAACATTAGCCAAAGATTTGACTAAGTTTTCATAAAAGAAGTTCAAATTCAAAGAAAATTGCCAGCATAACTGATCTTGTCACCTGACATTCTAAATTATGGGTGTGCATTTTGCCCTTAAAGGCACTTTGGTCATATTGTGGAGGCATTACTCTTGCCTCGAAAGGTTTTCAAGGGAAAACCCTTTGCAGCGATGATGATACTAGAGAGAAGTTGTGGGAGCGTGGAATAAAATGCTAGTGTCAAATAACGAATCCTGACAGTCTCAAACGCAGGACATTTCAGAAGTGTATGGTTTTCATCTTCAATAACCTGTAGCTAGCCATATTCACGTAATCTCGCTTCTCGCAGCAATTGCAGTTGCTCCTATCTACATGTCTCAATCTGTAGCTTGTGGGACCCTGTCCGAATTGATGTAATAGCTACAAACTTTTTTTGTGACAAATGTGACGCTCCTCAAACCTATACGATGCTCCCATCGTATAAATAGGCATTTCCCTTTCTCGACAATATTATCACCAGGAAAGGCCCTCCGTCTAACTCAGACCACTTGTGATGGCCAAGTGTCTGGGTGAAGGACATGGAGGTGTCATTGGCCCCATTCCTCCACTGGGATATCCTATACTGCAAAAGCGTACACACATGTTAGCATTAGCAGCAATACATATACATAATATGCCACCATGAAGGGTGGCCCATCCATCATTAGTATGGACATCAACATAACATAGATAATGCATCATGAGTGAGGGTTCTACCCGGGCTCAGACTTAGGGGATCAACTAACGGTCAGGGTCTGCGAATAACAATAGATGGAATCATGACAATGGCATTGGCCGGCATAGAAGATTAGCTAGGGTAGTCCACTCCATTCACCCCTCCTGTGCATACTTTGTAGATAGGCTGAGTCATGATATGGCATGATTGTAACCTTTTGGAGATGTAATATTATGCAGTCACCCTATGAGACTACTCCAAGTTGCATCTCTTCAGTCTGATGAGGCAGGAATGGGATGAGTCCCTTCTAGGAGCAATTTTGGTTCTATGTGTGGCTAGAGGATGTGGCCCCCATCAGGACGACCTACGTCCGTACCTGACTTAGCCCCCCCCAAAATCCATAGGTCGAGCTCACACGCACCTATCGAGCACATGAAGATCTTTTGGATCGACACCTAAGACCCAGGGGTGTCAGACCCCTACCCGGACCACTCTTAGTGATCGACTATAAGCCTAACACACTATAGGGGACCCTGTAGCCACGCTCAGTTGCCCCGCCTCCACTTCACTTCCATTATCTGGTGCTCAATCACATCATAACATCTACAGCAAGTGGGCTTTATGCAGGCCGCATTTATTGAGATTTATGGGATTCTAACTAGAAACATCTACAATCCTAGTAGACTTTCAGTTCTCTACCCTCTCTTATCCCATAAGCACAAGAGATGCAGCAAAGAATTACCACTAATCCATTCATAACCTCAATTGATCAATAACATGGATTTCAAGTCCTTCGAGACATGGTCTAGTGGTAGGGCCTTAAACCGCCACACCGAGGTCATGGGTTCAAACCTGACCAATATCAGTCTACTAATGGGGACCTTAAAATTCCATTGCCCCGAGGCCACGGATTCAAGTATGATCAATTGTTCTTGTGGTTATGATAAATTGTTCTTGTGGTAGAGACCTTAAACCTGCCATATGTAATGGATAATCACATGCAAAGCATCTCCTAGCATAGAATCAGAATGATTGCGCATAGGGGAGCATTGGCTTTCATGTGATCTGTAAAATAAAGTGAAACCTTAAACCTGCCATATGTAATGGATAATCACATGCAAAGCATCTCCTAGCATAGAATCGGAATGATTGCGCATAGGGGAGCATTGGCTTTCATGTGATCTATAAAATAAAGTGAAGTAGAATGTCATGATGTGGGAAAAGTAAAGAAAGTTGATAGAACCCTTTAATTCATTGTCCGTATGACATACTAGAAGAATTAACTTTAAGTCCCTCAACTATACTTTGAACACACTTTTACCATGAATTTGGTTTGGAGTTCCTCCATTCTAAAAGTTGCTTACTAGGGTATGCACATTTCGAATTAGATTGTGTCTATGAGTATGGCCGTAACATTGACAATTGTGGTGCTAGAACCACAAGACATCTAGGGCGCAAGATCATTTGCATGTGAAAACATGACTGAAGTAATCGAAATTTTAAATCTTGTGTGGATGACATTATCCACCAGATTTTGACAGTGGAGTGGATTATGATTAGAGTTTGAAGCAAGGTTGTACATGGTAAAACATATATATTATATTTGTGACTATTTGAGAGCCTATGATAGAGTACTAACACAACGATGTAGCCATGTAATTTGATTACCTTTGATCTTTGACTTATGATGGCTCACTGATGTTGTCATGTGTCATAACAACAAAGTATCATTCATGAATGTTGGAAAGATCAGGTAGCATGAGATACTACAGTAAGGGTGATATCCAAGATGTTGACTTCAACATTTAGTTCATGCTAATTGAAAATGAAAATACCGAAGGCATTCGTAAAGGCCGAACGTCATGTTACTTGACGAGGGTGAGAAAAGAAGCATAATGATATGCTTGTAGATGGACATACTAGATTAGGTATAGATTCCAAGAGACAAACATTTAAGTTATCTCAATTGTTTGGATTTGACTATCTTCAAGAGTTACGACCCGTTAACTTAAAGATAGGGGCATGAAAAGAATATAATTCATGGGGATATATCGAGTTAGACTACTATAAACATTGGTGTTACATTCTGGAACATCCCGAGCATGGTGTAGAAAAAGAGGAAGTAGTATAGAATAGGAGCTCCTCAATCCGAAGGATCGTAGATGAAGATCTTCAAATCAGCGCCACAAGCTAGGAAGAAAATATTTGGTCTAGAAAGTCCTAGATAGTGGAATTAACTTTTCCAAGTTTCTTCTGCAAAGTTTATGGTCATTCACGCCCATTCAAATGGGTGCTAACAAGATCAAGACAACTATGGCACAGAGGTGATATCACATGGATGTACTATCCATGTGTGTAGAACTATCTCACCGGCAAGGAGGCAGTGTTGAATCCTTAAGTAAGTATAGGGGGATCCAGAGCCTTGAAGTATAAACTTCATGTTGGTTAACGCCCTAACAATAGGGGGCGTGTTCTTAAGGAGTAAGGGTCGAAATGGCAAATCTAACGTAGTTAAATAAAATCAACCAATTGTGTAAGTCTCATGGGAAACTTCTCATGAAGAAACATATTTCATGGGGAGAGGTTGGTCACGAGAAATAGGTGGTAGGAAGAGATATAAACTAGATCAATCTTGAAGAATAGGTCTTGTAGGCCTAATAAGAAGCGTAATTTGCACTACATCTGTGAACAGATATAATAGCAGATATACAAAAAAAAAAGCTTTAATCCTTAACATATTCGCTCATTGCTATGCAACTGTGATCACACAGGTCCGACGACTTCTTTCTCGTCATTCTTGTCCACGGTATCGTCTAGAAAAAAAAAACAGAACAGGCTGGGGTGTGCATTGTCCCAAGGAAGACAGATTCACAAAGCGGCTCACTAAATTTGGACACATATATATGCAATAAAAAAGATTTGTTTGGTGGCAGAAGACCAGAGGTTCAAAGGTTGTAATAAACTTTTAAGGTACATCTACATATAATGTGCATCCGCACTTATGCGGAGGTATAAACATACAAGGGGTTTGTTGTTCGTCTTCTTGGTCCAATAGGGTAGAGTTGGCTCCCATAGCATTGAGATTATAAAGAAGATGGATGTTCAAGGCATTAAACTTGTGAAGGACCGAACATTTAGGTAGAGGATATGATATGGTAGGGCAAGGCCATACATAAACCTATCAACCAGCCCAGTAGGATTTAATCTTTTAGGGGGCATCTAAGTTGAATCCTGTCTGAGACAAAAGCTTAGGTATCGTTATGGTACTAGGGGCTCAGGTCTACGAGCCATGGGGACATGAGGAAGTAGTAGCAGCTAGGAAGGGTTAGGAATAGAATAGAATAGAATGTATTTTATCATCCATGGAGACCAAGTGGTGCTCAAACAAAAGAGAGCAGCAAGTGTATTGCTGTCAGGATTAAATAACCCCGTTTTGAAAGGTTTTCGAGGGAAAATTGTTGGCAGGAATATGTATGCTGGTATATTGTACAGTCATATGACACACTTCAATATCGCACTGGAGGACACAACTGAGTCCGTGTATCCATAACCTCCTAAAGGTATGATCCCAGCAAACCCTTCGAGGCCGTGCCCAATATCAAATGCAGAGGCTAGCCAGGCATAACCAAATGAACATACCGTATCCAGATATGATCGAATGGTTGGGCAGGTCTGAATGGCATGTCAGTCAAGCTCGATGCGGAGGTGATGCGCACCTGGACGAATGGAAGCTATCAGTCTGTGTTTCTTCATGGGCAACGGGGTGCGCAGGTAGTGCTGTAGACCTCGCATGAGCATGGGATTTACTTATTGCCGATAGTGTCCAGCTTAACATGGGTCAAAGCATCTGCATCCCAGAGTTTGCTAAAGAAGCACGCGCCAAGGTACTGCTTCAATTCATCGTAATCATTCTTTGTTCGTACCGATATGCATCTGTGTACATTGAGGCGCTACGGGCCCATTGCTACAGCTAAAGTAAGATTGGTCAAATGGGCATCACCCATACCAACCACCTTCTAGAAGTAAATGATATGGCGGTCCAGTGCAGCCCTCTGTAGGACTAAGAACTCGTCTCCTGCATTAGTATCTGATATGGAACTGTGGACTTCATCCTAAGTGCTCATGCTAAAAAGGATTTTTGCACCAGTTCCAGGTCATTCCAGGTGGCGAAGGATATTATCGAACCCCACATCTCCCATACAAGAGAACAGGTTCGACCAGGGCCCATAACAGGTGTGACTGATGACCCCAAGCATATTGTAACTATTGTTTTACATGGCATACAATGCTTTCCAGCCTGCTGTGACGTCCAACCTGATGAAATATCCCAGTGTGTGGTAGTTGGAAACTCGATTCCTAAATATTTGTAGGTCACAGCCACCTCCACATTTTGCCCCTGGTAGGTGAAGGAGGGAAGACTTGGCTGATGGGCGGATGAAACTAGCAGTACTCTTGATTTGGCCATATTAATGCGCATGCTAGCGCTGGCAAAAAAGCACTAGAGCATCCAGTTGATTCTGTGTGTACGCCAGGAGGTCCACGTCATTGGCGTATATTAGTTTCTAGATTATGTGGTGCATGAGTTGTGCACCGGCACCCCATGTTCAGCACGCCAATCTTCCAAGTGATTATTGCATAATCCAAATAGCGTTGAGAAGAGGGGACAACCCTAGTGGACTCCAATACTGCTGATGACAGACTGCCCTGATAGTGTCAAACGACCTGAACATGTGTCATATAACCTGTAGATTGCATCCTGCAAGTCCCTAGTCATCATACCAGTGATTGCAAGAAAAGATTGTAGCTCTTAAGGGTCTCTGTGACCAACTTCTCCCAAAGCATCTATCAGTAGCCATCATAAGCACATTGATTAATTGCGAGTGTGGATGTTGTAGTTGGCATTTGCAGTAAATGTCAAAGGACAACGAAATAAAAATTGAAAATCATGCGGTTGAAGGGTACTGCATGACAGGTTGGCGAATAAAATCCACTTTCCAGAAGCTCAAATGTGTCTTGCATAGAAAACCAGAGCCTATATGTGGAAGTCCTCTACACAACCGCGCAAGAATCACTTCGATCCGAGCTCCCCATAAAAAGTTATGGGCCCTTGGAAGTAAACGACCTCTTACTGCCCTAGACATAACTTTGCCCTTCTTTTTCCTTCTACTCTCCTCTTACTAATTAACTTCTAAATCACTTACATGGCTTAATTTCCTACTTGTAAGAAAAGTTAGAAGGGCTTCTCTACCTTCTTATACTCACTACAACTTCTATATCACCTACATGGGCTTACTTTCCTACTTGTAAGGAACTTAGAAGGGCTTTTCTACCTTCTTACACTCACTACAACTATTCGGCTTAACTAAGTAGGGCATGGCCAGTGTTATGATCCAGTCTACGAAGATCATGGCTTTGATACCATTGTGACTCTCCTCGAACCTATACGATGCTCCCATCATGTAAATACGGGAATTCCCCTTCTTGACAATACTATCACTAGGAAAGATCCTCCGTCTAACTCGGACCACTTGTGATGGGCCAAGTTTCTGAGTGGAGAAAATGGAGGTGTCATTGGCCCCATTCCACCACTAGGATATCCTATACTGTGGAAGCGTACATACATGTTATCACTAGCAACAATACATATAAATAATGCCGCCACGAAGGGTGGCCCATCCATCATCGGTACAAACATCAAACATAACATATATAATGCATCATGAGTGAGGATTCTATCCCGGGTCCAGTCTTGAGGGGGTCAAGTGACAGTCAGGGTCTCCAGATGACAACAGAGGGAATAATGACAATGAGGTTGGCTGGCAAAGAACATTGGCTAGGGTAGTCCACTCCTGTGCATACTTTGCAGATAGGCCGAGACATGATATGGCGTGATTGTAGCCTTCCGGAGACGTAATTTCATGGAGCCACCCTATGAGACTGCTCCATGTTGCATCTCTCCGGTCCAATGAGACAAGAATGGAACGAGTCCTTTCCAGGAGCATCATGGTTCCATGGGTGGCTAGGGGATGTGGCCTCCATCAGAGCGTCCCACGTTCGTACCTGACTTAACCCTCCCAAAATCCATAGGTCGAGCTCACCCCCACCTATCGAGCCTAGAACGATCTTTTGGATCAACAACTGCGACCCAAGGGGTGTCAGATGCATGCCCAACCCACACTCAGTGATCGACTATAAGCCTATCATACTATAGGATCCCAGTAGCCACGCTCAGCAAGGCCTCGCCTCCACTTCACCATTTATCCGTTATCTGGTGCTCAATCAAATCATAGCATCGACAGCTAGGTGGGCTCTATGCACATGCTGCATTTATTGGGATTTATGGAATTCTAGCTAGAAACATCTACAATTCTAGTAGCCTTTTGGCCTTTTAGGTCTCTACCCTCCCTTATCCCAAAAGCACAAGAGGTGCATACAAGAGCTACTTAATCCATTCGTAACCTCAATTGATCAACAACATAAGATTTAGTCATCCATCTAAGCAGCCAATGGGTTGATTTTATCGAGAAACTCAAGCTAACTAATCCTACTAACCAATATCTTGAATGGAACCGTTATCCTAAAGGTTTTCCATTCTCTTCTTGTTTGGACAAGCTGCTGATCCTCCTTCCAGCTGGGGCAAAATTGGGATGAGGTTCCAATTTGATTAAGTCTATTTTTGTTAAGTCCTTCCTTGCCAATTGATTTGGGCTAGGTGTCAATGCTAAATTAGTTAATCATAATTCATCTAATTATTATTAACTAATTTAGTATTTTAGCCTTTTATTTTGATATTTACACTTCACATAGCTAACCTTAGCTTATGAATGATTAATGCATTATTAATTATTCATAGTGATGTGTCATGTATTTATACAAATAAGGCATATAAAATACTTGGAGCGTCACAACAAAGAAGCTAGCAAATAAAGCCAAACTGTGGTTTATGGGTGCATGATAATGGCCAATTTTAACTTGGACCAAGGTAAATGCATCCCATATTTTTTGAAAAAATGACCGTCTAGATAGTGTTCTGGAAGCTCGAGTTCAAACTTGCAAGCACCAGCTACGGAAGCGCAAGAAAAGGGTACCTATCATCGTTCATGTGATGCATCTTACCTATATATTGGAGATGGCGCTTCATGGCAAAATGTTGAAGAGGCCAAAAAATCTGCCTCTTGTAAAAGAATATCATAGGGCACCGTAGTTTTGACGCATAGGCTGAAAGCGAGAAAGGATTTTTGCACCCGTTCCAAACTTTCCCAAGCAAGTTCTACCAAAGCCCGAAACAAGTGGACTTTCTACGACCAATCATGAATCTCTATACGAAAATAATTATTTTGCATTGCATAGTCTGTTCCCCAACCAATAGTCACACGCTTGACGATACATTTTTTCCAAAGTGTGTTCTTATAGAATTCTACACCAGATACTTGTAGCTATCTATAACTTCAACTTTGTGTCTATCATAGTGCACAGTTGGAACAATATGCCTAGAAGATTGAACTACTAAGAGCTTAGTCTTCTGGCGATTAACGCACAAGCCTATGTTCTCACAAAAAATGTGAAGAGCATGTAAGTGTTGTTGCATACTAGCAGGTATATGGACCATATGAAAAATCATCATCATACTTATGTTGCCTAGTGATGTAGTGTACCAAATGGGGGTCGCCACCGCAATGATTATCAAGCCAATCTTTCAAGTGATCAATGTACAAAACAGATAGTGTAGAAACTAGAGGGCAACCCTGACCTACTCCAATATTGCTAGTGATTTGGGTAACTGATGCTAGAACTTAGCATAGACCCTTTCATAAAGCTGATAACTGCATTTTAAATATTTTGTGGAACCCCTAGCGCTTGCAGTCGCTGCCAAAGAAGCTCTCGAGGTACTGTATCAAAACTAAACGTGAAATCCACAAAGCATATATACAGGTCTTGTTTCAAGTTTAGCTATGTTCAATAAGCATGTACAGTATGAATTATAATGTAGAATAGCCTGGGGAAAAGCTTGCCTTTCCTACATCATATACACCACTATGTCTTGCTCATGGTGTCAACTGATTCTTAATTATACTGGCTAAGAGCTTGAAAAAATGGGACTAACCATGACCCTACAATAAATTAATAGGCTGGGGCATTCTTAATACATGCTTTGTGAATTGGCACGACCTTACTGATAGCCAAGTTGACAATCCTTTTTGCAAAGCTTGATTCAAAATAGCAGTGATAATTGCAAGAAATAGCGTGACACCCCCCTCTTCCCCTTAAGCAACTATGCCTGGAAACCTTGAAGATCTGGAGGCTTTCAATTGGATAAATGCCGCGATCTGTCTTTGGCTCCCGCTCATGTGAATTGAAGAGCATTACCAACCAAAGGAGGCATAGAATTAAGAATCTCAAGATGATCGTACAATGGAACCAATTGCTCATCCCATGCATATGAATGTGTCCAAGCGTAGGATGTAGCGGATATAATATTGTGCGCCAGAAGGTCCGAGGCTCATGTAATAGCAAGTCAAACATTCGCTTCTGATAGGGAAGGTAATCAATCTCAATCTCACATAAACATCGTGGTTTTCAGGTTGCTGATCTTGTTCCTTTTATTAGTTAATAGTTATGAATGGAAGTAGGAGATGAGAATCTGTTGTAAGAGCTTCTATGCAGGTCTTAGCAGACTAGCAAAATTTTGTCCATCTATTTTGAAGGTGTCTTCTTTTTTCAAGAGAAATTAATTGCAAATTCTATAGCTAATTTTCCTTTGATGGTAAGAAAATGGGTTTTAGCGATCTGATAAATTATTGATTTGACAAGTCTAGTGCAAGGATAGGCATTACCCCGGGTTGCACTCAGAAAAAACCGTACAAAACATGTGAGTGTACGGGAGGGGGTTTTTCTGGGGCTAAAATTATAGGGTTTTTTTTTTTTTTTTTTTTTTTTTTGGGCTTAAATTCTGTATATATTTCAAAGAAACATGGTCGAAGCATATGAAATATGAGGGATATTTTTGTAGGAAAATCCCTTATAAGGGATCATTTCTCTTGACGCTATGCACGCACATGCCATATAGACTTCACACTGTGTGCACCTCCCGGGGGCATTACAGAACTTTATGTTCTTGAAGATCTTATTCGTTTCGGCCAAAAGATCGATAAAAATTGTCTTGAAGGTTGAATTTATTCTCCAACTGTGGTGATGAGCAAAAGAAGCTCAATACGTTTCTTTTTTACTCCCCTAGTTTGCTTTTAGAATCATTTTTTGTAGGTGTAGAAATGACCTAGACAAAAATAAAAATGAACAACCTCAAAATCATGATGCTAATTTTGATCTTCTAGTGAATTGCATTGGTAGGAATTGGACTCCCTCATGTAAGCATTATTGGTCGTGAGATAGGTTGGCCTACTGATGGTAGCACATATGCCACCACATAAAATGCTCACAGCTTTAACCAATGCTCATAAAGCATGCTAGAAAGGGAACTCCTATAGTGTAGGAGATATAATGATATAGTTGTTTGCTCCGGTTCATGGCCAAAGTACTGTTGCGCCTACTTGCCATCCAACCAAAAAGTGCACAAAGCACCTAATTTCTAACCTTGATCTATATGAACTCGAAATAGTCCACTGAGTTTATTTGCACTACTAACTTGTTGTCTTTTTATTTTTGTGCTTGCATGTTGAACAACAGACATGGATAGTATTGCTCTTATAATTTGATTCCATATCTATATTTTTGAGAGATGCTAAGCATAGACGAGGTAAATGTTACGTATAATTGGACTAGGAAAGCCATCCAAATGGTATGACGCTCATGATATAACATACTTGTACAATAATAACGTACATGCTTTACACCATAACAAGTGGACCAACTTGGAAGTAGCCAAGGTAAGCCAACACATAAATTACAGGTTTTAGTTGGTATGCCAATGCTTTTGGTGTTGAAGTACCACTGACTGCATGCTATACTTTTTTTTATTGTTTTTGCAATTTAATGGCAGCATATTCAACTTTCTCTATCTTGCAAGTGTTAGGCCTCATATGAGTTGGCATGATAACATTGGCCTTAGTGGTCTCAATGGTCATTATACAATGCATAACTGGTTGTATAACGCATAAATGTTCAAGAAATGCGCAAATGTTGCATATTCTATTTGTTTGTTAAAATATTAGGACAATGCAAACCATATATGCTTTGGTCTATTTTATATATACATAGTATAAAAATAAAGTCTAAGACTTAAAAGTTATTGATATTGAACAAAGGCTTTGTTCAATATATGTTACGCAATCTTAGCACCAGAGCAAACGAGACCACCATAAGAAATTCAGCAAGAAGTACTTGGATTCGACAACCAGCCTGGCCATTTCTTGTTTGGAGGAAAAGATTGTAGCAAAGGTGGGCTTATCAAAAATCTAAGACAATAAACCCCTTCAAAAAATAGCCTTTACTCAAACGCAAAGCTTTTTTACAATTCGTGGTTAAATACCAAGGCATTGAAAACGTGTTCCTTACGGTGTTTTTCTACAATTCATGGTTAAACACCAAGGTATTGGGAACGTGTTCCTCAGGGCGCATGTTGCTTACCTCTACTGTTAAAAAAATGTGCATGTCAAATACCACCCGCACTCAATCAAATACCCAACTATTGCACCTTAGCAATACCACCTTACAACTAGTCTTCCATGATAAAATGAGAATGGTTGCCTTGATTTCCATTGATTGTCATGATATGGCATTAGAGCTCCATTTAACTGTCCAGTGCGAATAAGATCTTAGGGCTATCAAGAGCTGGATCAAGGGCAGTTCATCGTCGTCAAAGAGATGAAATGTGGACAAAGAAGTGGAAGCTGCTCTTCCTCGAGCTCTGGCTCTTTCCCCAGCTCTTCCTGCCGATATCTATAGTTGAAGGTGTGTGTGGAAAGAACAAAAGATCTGCCAGTTTATGTGTCTGCCGATTTATGTTGGTCACTTCTAAATAGCACAGAAATCATTCATGCGTGTTATAAGTTAGATGCAAAATACAATGACTTGTTTCGATTGTTTGGTTGTAGGAAAGGGACCCTCGTGCCCTTGAGTTGAGAGACCTGTAGAGTTATAACGATTGTAGAATATGTCCGAGGTAGCTGTACTTTAGATTGTTTTGTCAAGCAGGATGCAGTTGTAAGATTTTATGGAATTAAACTTGTTATTTTAAACAAATTAGAAGCTTGCGAAATCATGGGAGTCGTTGAGCAAGTTAGATGCATCCATTGTCAGATCATTGAAACCAAGATACAAGACCTTGGCCGCTTGTCATATAGGAAAGGATCTACAAAACAAATATGTATGATGCGAGATAATAGTCACTACTGTAGTCTGAGGCGTTTCTTATGTTTTCAATTCCGCAGCACGGCAACAATAATCATATGTTTTGCTGGTCATGCCAAATCATATGTTCTGCTGGTCATGCCGGAATCATTATTGTGTGCTTTGCAACAAAATGGCGAGGAGAGCTTTAGACCATTACAGGCCCAATAAATGTCAGCATACAACAGATTTAACTACTCCATTTTTATGTTTATTCTTATTTGTTTAATCATGGTGATTTTTTTTCTCGTATTCATTGTCGTGTTGAATGTTATTTGTCCTCTTTGCACAAGAATGAGAAGGAGGCAACACATAATTACTTGGAGAGCTCAGATGCCCTAGTTTTTAAAGTTACCTTTGAGCAAGAATAGTAGTTACTTTAGAGCAAAATCTGTAGTTTGTTGTGTTGCTATGAGCTTGCAGGAACTTGCGTGATATTTAGAACCATGATGGCCTGCTTTATTTAGGCAAAAAAAATCCTAAACTGTGGTCTGTGATCTCTTTTCAATGATAACTAAATTTGAATGCTAGGTCAAGCCTATGTTCCCATGCCACCTGTTACTCCCACAAAGAACTGAGGTCATACAATTTCAAAATCATACTACACTGAGGTCATACAATTTCAAAATCATACTACAGGTCACTGATTCCCACAAAGAATCGAGGTCATACAATTTCAAAATGCTATCAAGTAGCCAAATTGTCTTATTAGCAAAGGCACCTTACAGGTCACTGATATTTGGTTTTTGAAATTCCTCTTTAGTATTCCAATAGAAAGCATATATGTTATCCCAATGAAAGCATTATCCCAATGAAAGTTGTAACTAAAAAATATTCAACTTGTAATGTGCTACACATGCACAGTCTCTATTTTATCTATTACATTATTTAACATGTTTCACAATAACCTTCTTATACACCATCTATGTAACAATGTCGTAGTGTGTTTACAAATTCTCAAAGCCGCATACCATAGGGAAAAAACCACATACCTGCCGCTGCATCAATATATCATAAAACAATCCATTCCTACTATGCTACAAAAGGATAAACCATCCTTGACCAATTTACAAGTGCAATCAAACCACTTCATACTTAGATGAGAGCAATTTTTTTAAACCTAAATTGTGAAATATAAAGAAACACAACTTACTAATTTTTTTGCAATCACTACAAATATAAACATAAATTTAGACGCTTAGGTATCTTTTGAACTTTTCACCATCATACATGTATTGAAATTTAAAGGGCGGCTTCGGTAGTCCATGACCAAATTTTTACAACCATGGACTGAAATTCAGAGGCAGGCTTAGGTAGTCTTTTGAACTTTTCAACATCAAACATGAGCTGAAATTTAGAGCCAGGCTTAGATAGTCTTATGAACTTCTCAGCATCATGGTGCTCCTTCAAATTATGGTCACTTTTAAACTTTCCAACATCATGATGCTCCTTCAAATTATGGCCACTTTGCTCCTTCAAATTATGGCCACTTTCGTTTGCAATATTGCTCACCTCCAAACGACTCCCCTTCAAATCATGGTCACTTTCCATCAAATTATCCTTTGCACAATCATCCTCAGTGGAATCACCCAATTCCAAATTATGTACATCTTTCTTGTCACTAGATCGATTACGACCCTTGGTTGGTGGTGGAGTCCGTAAAGACTGCTGCCTATCTTTTTTCTTGCGTAACAGATCCCTGCATATGCCTCCCTTTGTGAATTTCTTATTGCATTTGTTACATCTGTATCTTGGTTGAGTCTTCTTTTTGTTATTGAAATAACAAAAGTGCGTATTCGTGGAATGACACCGTGGGCATGAAGCCACTTCACTTTGCACATCCACGTTTGTTGGTTGTTGCTTCATTCTTTTCCATCCTGGGTAACATAACCAGATGTTACAACCCAATCTTATGTAAAGGTAAGTAAAATAGATTAAATTACAACATAATTTCAAGAAGGCGACCGCATGTCCTAGCACCTCACCTAAAGAGGAAGAGTACCTCACCTAAAGAGGAAGAGTATGTCCCAGCACCTCACCTAAAGAGGTAGCATTGCATCTTGACCTAAAGAGTATGTCCCCATGAGGTAGCATTGCATCTGAAATGATCAAAAGCAAGCAATTCTCTGAAATGATCAAAAGCAAGCAATTCGCTGAGCTATTATGGACCGAATATAATTTTAGCATCATCTTATTAACAGCCGTAGCCCATAGACCCAATTCACAAATATAATTTAGCAGCACCTTATTAAAGGCCTAAATTATAATTTTAGCAGCACCTTATTAAAAATCTTTTTTCCGAAAAAAGCTGAACTTGCAATAGGTTTTGAACGATTTTTACTTTCAGTTATTTCTAACCAACCGTTCCTTTGGAAAAAGAAGTAGATTGAAGGAGCCCTAACACCAAGACGTGGTTCTCTGCTCTACTTCACTGGTTTCGGCGTTGGGCAGCATTACAGAGGTAAATTCCTAAAATATTTTTTCCCTTGTTTTTCTGGATTGTGAATTGAGGAGTAGCATTTGGGACATGATTACTCCACCCGAGGAAGCATTTACAAGCCCTTACTGAGAACCAAGAATTACAAAGCTCCTAGAGTTTAAAGATGGTTTGGCCGGCTAGCTGTACTTTAAACCGTCTTCATTATAAGTGCAAGGATTTTAGTTTAAAGAACTTGTGGAACTGAAGACAATGACTGTTAGTTGTCTTTTCTCGTTCCGGGAAATGAAATGTTCTTTCTTTAGAAGGTAGCAAACTGAACTTTGGACTACATCCATGAATTTTTTTTCACCCTACACGAGCATAACTAGACTTAATAAATCAGGGAAGGATTTTCTGTCATGTATATTGTATTGAGAGATTAATTATGAAAGATGTGGTCTCAAAGAATTGTGTCATTGCTGCATATACGCAGAGTGCAGAACATTTTCAAATATATTCATGGATGTGATCTTTTTTCTTTCCGCCAAATGAAATGCTATTTATCACCTCCAGAAGGTAATGGAATGAACTCTGGACTACATTCATGAAATTCTTTTCACCCTAAATGAGAATAAGCTAGGCTTAATGAATCAAGGAAGGATTCATATGTATTGTATCAAGTGAACGATCATTAAAGATGTGGTCTCATAGAACCGTGTCATTGCCACACATACACAGAGAGTGGAGAACCTTTCCAAATATATGCATGGGATGTGGCTAGAGGCATGGTATCAAACAATAGAAATGCATGTTCCGATTTCAGAATCTGGGTAAGTCGGGTCTTGCTTGCTCTATAGTTCTGCGAAACAGATGTAATTCCCTTTTTATCAGATGTAATCAGATGCATTGCCTTTTTATCACTACGCTTACATGCAAAAAAATTTGAAAATACTGAGAGAAGGAGAAAAGCAATAAAGTTTCATCTATATGAGAGTCGTTTTGATACTTCCTAATTTTTTATGTGAAATCTTGAGCTCTGTAACTTAAACATCTCTTCATATACGTTTCATAAACATGTAGATTCGTATCAGTTTTAGTAATAATCTAAGCAGTGATCAGACTGATGTTCTAACTGTTCTTAAAAAGATAGATGAATCCAAGGGTTGTGTGGTGCTTTTTGCAGAGTTGCAGATGCCACGGCACAGTTTGAAGGATGGATGTCAGTTTTGACTTTTTCTGCATCAAAAGGGCTTTAAATCTTTAGCTCTGCCAGACGACATTAATCATAGAGGTATATCTCTACATGTTGTGAAATGCATCCTTTTCTGAGCAAGGCATCCTCTTTCTTCTGGTATTTTCCTATATTCCTTTCAAACATCTCCAGTCCAGAAAGGACAAAAGCCTCAGCAGATTCAATACAGCAGAGGTTTTATTAGGAGTAGAGGAGCACCTTTACTTTTTATTTGCAAGGTGGCTATGCTTTACGATCCCTATATATGCCATCAGTTATTGCTGCAAAATCATGTCTTGAACAACCAGATTCCTTCTAAATTTCCAATGCCAGTTATTTTTTTTGCAATTTTCTATTCCTAGATATATTTTGAGAAAAATTAGGGACCTTAACATGCCAAGATGGTCTAATGTGAGATTTTCTACCTGCAAGTCACCCCAATTTAGCCTAAATTTTCTATTAAGAAAGGCCTCAAAGAGGTCCCATCTTTTCTCAAAGGAAACAAGATTTGCCATCATGATCATTGGAGCAAAGCCACAATTTTAGCTCTCGTCAACACCCTGTGTGCAGACCCCACTAGGCTTGCAGACAGGTACAATTTGATTTAGTGGGCTTTAATTTTAAGCTACATATTAATTGAGTTCTGTGATCAAACTTAATTGATGTTTTTGCCAAGGTGAAGGGTGATTAAGTTTAGATCCTCCATTTCTCCAGCATTGCATTGTATTCTAAAGGTGCATTCTAATCTTGGCTGCATAAAGAGACGTATCATAATATGTCTTAGAGGCATGTCCTCAATTAAATGTAACGGGTTGGTAAATGACTGAGTTTTAGAAAAATTCTAGTATCCATAAAATTTCCATTACATATATTACATATTTATTTTCCGCTTTCTTTCAAATAACTTGTCTTATTCGCCCCTTCCAATCGAACTACCAAAATTACCTTGAAAAAAAAAGAAGGTTTTGGAGAAGGTTGATTGTGGCGATCCCAGGGCTGGCTCATTTTAACCGGAGGAACCGAGTTGACGGGGTTCAAATCCCTCTTTTCTCAATTCAATGGGCTATGATAATCAATATAAAAAACAATTTTTTATATTGATTTTATTCGAATAAAGGTGGTATAGGGATTTATAATTTACTCCATCTTACTCCTAGTAACGCAGCAACTTTTCTTTGGATTGATATTGCTAAGCATCTCTTTGGAGGTTGAAGATGGACTTGGAATAAAAACAAGAAACTTACAAAATTTAGTTGTTCATAAATCATTTTTTCTGGATTACGTTGAGCATGAGTAATAAAACTCTCTAGGTGTCGAATAGTATCATCGGAAGTATTCCAGTTGATCCCTTTGATAATTGCCCAGTTTGGAACTTGTTTTTGGATAAACTTTTTCCATGGCATACGGCGCGCAAACCGTGGATCAAAATTAGGATCTTCCTAGATAACTCTTGGTGCATTGGAGAAGTTTTACTTGTATCTTAGTTGTTTGGATCAGAGATTTCCTTCAGGTGTCATCGTTTATGTCATTGTGAACCTGTTTAAAAAGGGGCATATCCAATCCAAGAACATATCATTGTTAGGGTCACATTTATAAGAAGAGTCCATTCTCTATAAAATTTTGCTTGAGTGCTTCCCACTTGTCATCTGTTCGCGGCTGCCAATTTATACTGTTTACGGACAACATTGCCGCTTTAGTATTGGTAAGTACGAGTCATAATGCATGGAGAGCTACAATGGAAACGAATCTTGCTCAAATTCTGAACTCATGGTGCTGCTTGACGGTGAGTTTCATTGCTTGCAAAGCAATGATTGTGCCTCTTTGACATGTTTGCAAAACTTTATAGTTTAGCCAATTCTTGATCAAACTTGTCCATGGGAACATGATCGCTCTGTTGCCCCACATGATTAGGTACATCTAGATCTAAATTTTGAGTCAATAGATGTATCTTCAAACTGCTTAAATCATGTTGAGGAGAAGATAGGGGCTTCAGCTAACAATTTCTTGAGGTGTTCAAATGCATTTTAACGTTCAGTAGTCCAAATGAACTTCTTAGATGGGCTAGTAAGCTCATTCAAAGGGGTTGCGTATTCAAAAGTTTTCTCACCAAATCGTTTGTAGTAATTTATTTTTCTTGAAGATCGCCTTAGTTATGTTATATCTTTTGGAGGAGGCATCTCTTAGACTACCTTTACTTTATTTGGGTCGGTTAACAACCCTTCTTTGCAAACAATATGTCCAAGTAGATTGCCATGGCTCACTAAGAAGGCACATTTTTCGGGGTTTAGTGAAACTCCATATTGCCTACAACGTTGGAAAGCTTTTCCAAGTCATGCAGATGATGCTTGAAATGTCCAAGAACAGTAAAATCATCTAGAAATATCTCTATGAAATTTTCAATATACCCTGCAAACACTTGTAACACGACTCTTTGAAATAGTGTAGGTGCATTAGTTAACCCGAATGGCATGACCTTGTAAGCGTACGTGTCACATTGAGTTATAAAGGTGGTTTTTAATTGATCACTAGAGTGGATCCTTATTTAATTGTACCTGAAAATTCGACCATGAATAAATAACATTCCTAACCAGCTATATATTCTAATACTTGGTCTGTAAATGGTAATGGAAAATGATCTTTTTCGGTTACCGCATTATGCTTCCTGAAGTCAACAATGACACGTATATTAGTCTTATTTTTCCTTTTGGTCACTACTAAGGGAGACACCGAGTCGATGGTTTTTACTTCAAAAATAAAATAAGCGGCTAATGACTTGTTTAATTCTTCTTTAACTTTCTCCGCATAAGTAGGATTCATGTGATATGCACGCTGATAAACCACCTTAGCTTATGGAAGCGAATGAGTGTCTCCCATAGTGGTAGCAAAAAAAGGGAGGGGGGGGGGGGACTAAAAGTGTCTGTGTTGACTTCAGGAAACTTAATGCAGTAACAGGAAAAGATCTTTTTCCATTACCATTTACAGACCAAGTATTAGAACATGTGGCCGGTCACGAATGTTATTCATTCATGGATGGATTTTCAGTGTACGATCAAATGAAGATCCACCATAGTGATCAATTAAAGACCACCTTTAAACTCAATTTAGCACGCATGCTTAAAGGTCATGCCATTAGGGTTAACTAATGCATTTGCACTATTTCAAAAAGTCATGTTACAAGTGTTTGCAGGGTATATTAGATGATTTAACTGCTTTTGGACATTTAAAGAATCATCTGCATGATTTGGAAAAAGCTTTATGGCAATCTACTTGGACATATTGTTTGCAAGAGTTGTTAACCGACCCAAATAATATAAAGGTAATCTTAAGGAAAAGATAGAACACAATTAAGGCAATTTTTAGGGAAAATAAATTACAACAAGCGATTTGATGAGAAAACTTCTGAATATGCTTTGAATGAGCTTACTAGCACATCTAAGAAGTTCATTTGGACTACAAAATGTCAAAATTCATCTGAACACCTGAAGAAGTTGTTAGCTGAGGCCCCTATCTTGATTGCTCCTCAATGGGATAAGGAATTTCATGTACATACGGATGCCTCTAAAACTTCACTTGGTGCAGTATTATTACAACAAGAGGACTCCAATAGATATCAGCCCATTGTTTATGCAAGTAAACGACTAAATTCAGCTGAAAGAAATTACACTACCACATAACCGGAAGGTTTGACGATGGTCTATGCAGTATAGAAATTTATGTATTATCTCTTGGGGAATTATTTTTTCTGAACATCAAGCTTTGTTATATCTAATAAATAAACTATGTGCCACTGTATAAATACACAGATGGTTCACAAAAATTGAATTTTAAAATGGTCTTAAAGCTGGGATCCTCCAACACCATTCCCGATCATCTTTCACGATTGCTAAATGGAGACCTTCCCACCGGCATACATGACGAACTTCGAAATGCAAACTTATTTAAAGCCAATGCAATGCCTCCATGATATGTTGGCATTGCAGAGTATTTGGCTAGTGGAGAGATCCCATTCAAACTAAACATAGCTCAGAAACGTGAATTCTTATGTAAAGTAGCACCGTATTGTCTCATCATGGGACAACTATATAAAAAAGGCAAGGACCATGGGAGGACCATGTCTTACGATGATGTGTCTTACCCCATGAAACAACCGATATTCTAAGGCATGCTCATGAAGGAGAGGCTGGAGGGCACTTTGTTGGGGATCTTACAACTAAGAAAATACTAAACTCTGGTTTCTGGTGGGCAACCTTATTCAAGGATGCTCGTCACGAGGCCACGACCTGTGATGTATGTCAAAGAGTGGGACGACCCAGTGAAAGGAATTATATGCCACTTAACCAAATATTACCCTTGGCACGTGGACTTTGTCGGACCACTAAACCCTCCAGCAGTGCGAACTAAAGCCCAATACTGATTATCATACAAAATAGTCAGAGGCTAGAGCCTTAAAAGATAATAGTTAAATAAACATCTAAATGTGTAGCAAAAGTTCTATACCAACAGGTCATCACCAGATTTGGTTCAAATTTGGTTGTCCCATTGAATTCATAAGTGATAGGCGAGTTCATTTCATCGGTTCCACAATAGAAATACTTACAAGGGATTTATTGATTGTTCATCGTAAATCCACTCTCTAGTACCCTCGAGGTAACGCACAGGCTGAGTCCGCTAACAAGATTTCAGTCACAATTTTGAAGAAAATTTGTGAATCTACACAAAATGACTGTAAACATCGACTACCCGCAGTTCTCGGGGCATACAGAATTAGTTATAAGACCATTACAGGGCATACTCCATTCCAGTTGACTTATGGGGTGGACGCTGTTTTTTACCCTTTGAATTTGTAATACCAATCCTGCGTATTGCTATTCATCATCATATGACGAATCTTCTTTTTTTACAAACAAAATTAATACAATTAGAAGCTCTGGATGAGAAGCATCAACAATCTGTATGGGCACAACAAGTATCTAAAGACAAAAGGAAGGCGTGAATAGACCGTAAACAAAAGTTCCAAGAGTTACTTAATGGTTCCAAGGTTCTTTATATGATTCCCGGTTAAAAAAACACCCAAGGAAAATAATGGTTCCAAGGTTCTTTTATATGATTCCCGGTTAAAAAAACACCCCAAGGAAAATAAAATGTAAATGGCTTGGCCCATCCGAATTCATAAATTGTATGAAAATGGCTCAATGCAATTAAAGGATCTCCAAGGAACATTTCACCTATTTTAGTAAATAGATGTCGCTTAAAGTTATATAAAACCAAGAAATTGGTACATGTGAATGCCATTTAGTGAAGTTTTCGATCTTCTAGTGAAAATCATTTCTTTCAGCGATATAGAATATCAGTTTATATGTGGGAATGGCGAGAGGCCATGAGCAACACCAAATGGCGAGAGGCCATGAGCAACACCAAATTTTCAACTAAAATGAGTAAAGCAAAAGTTCAAGCTGCACTCTTACAATTGATCATGGTACCTTTACCGGATCCACGAATTCAACATTGATGGAACCCCCAATTGGGGGTGTTGACGAATCTTTTATGGGTGCTATGTATTGCATTGGCTTTTGGCCATACAATAAAATACTACTCTTTTTTGGTAAAGGGCCAAAGAATTCCAAACGCCATTGTTACCTATCCAACAAACACTCACAAGAGCAAAAACGTGTAAACTTCCATCGAGAACACCGGGTGATCTCGGTGCCTGTTTTAGTGGCTAGGCTTATAGTCGGTCAGGTGTGGGCGGGTATGGGTCCGACACCTCCTGGGCTCGGAATTGCATCTGAAAGATGGTTCTTAGGCTCGATAGGTGCGGGTGAGCTCGGCCTATGGATTTTGGGGGGTTCAAGATGGGTACGGGTGTGGGTCGCCTGATGGAGGCCACACTCT
>JAANSK020252942.1:0-13066 GCA_011763485.2 Isoetes engelmannii
AGTCTGTGCTTGTGTCTGTGTCTGGACTGGACTGGAGTAGCTACAAAGCCAAACATCATTTGCTAAAAAATGGAGGCAAATGAAGGTCAGAGTACTTGGCATCAAGAACATGGTATTTGGAGTTGGCCATGGTGCATGTAACTTACAAAACCAACTGTCCAGTTTGTCTGTATCATCCCCTACATGGCCATTATGTGAGAGGGAGAGCTTCTAACTTAAAAAAACAGTTGTCCAAATTGACAGCATCAGCCCTGCAGGTAAAACAGGAAACCCTTAAACCCTGGTAAGACAATTCCAGGAGCTGAAAAACCTAAAGCCTGTTAAAACCCTTTGTGCGTGGTGGTACTTGAGAGAATACCAGTGGCTTAAACCCTTAAACCCTGGCAAAACAGGAAACCCTTAAACCCTGGTAAGACAATTCCAGGAGCTGAAACCTGCTAAAACCCTTTGTGGGTGGTAAGAGAATTCCAGGGGCTAAAACCTGCTAAAACCCTTTGTGGGTGGTAAGAGGCTGAAACCCTAAAGCCTGTTAAAACCCTTTGTGGGTGGTGGTACTTAAGAGAATACCAGTGGCTTAAACCCTAAAACCTGGTAAAACCCTTTGTGGGTGGGTGTCCTTTGTTGGGTATGATTAGAGGGCTCGTATGAAAGGGTAGATGCCTGCCTCTATCCACCCATGTGCCAAACCCTGACTACATTTTCTGCTCCTTCTGGACCAGCATTGCTCTCGTTTTCCTTCCTTTCTTTCCCAGTCAAGCCTGACTCACCAAATCTGATCATCTCGCATTTCCATGCACACCTTCTCTTCCACCCATCTTTATGTATTGGTACCCTTGCCTTGGTCCTTCTCTTCCCTTGTCTTTGGTGACCATTTTCCTTCTATCTACCCACATTTTAGCCCCCCCTTGGCTTCCCACTCAAGCATATCCCTTCTTGTCTTGAACCCCTAGATAGTGACCATATACATGGATATATATTATCTATTCATCAATTTGGATTAGGAAATATCTGGTTTCAGTTTATCCCCCCCCCCCCTGGCCCTCCTTGCCCTTTCCTGTTCACTTGATAAACTTGCTCAGTTGCATCATCGAACGTGCGACATTCTAACATCGTTCTCGTGATCCCTCTGGCTTCAGCTATTTGCCAAAATGCAGGAGTCGCCCCAGGTTTGTGATGATTCTGACATAATTGTTCCTGGTCACTAGAATGGAAAGGAATAATATCTGCTTTGGAGCTTCTATCCATTGTTTCAATGGTTCTCTCCATGACTTACGTATTGGTTTGCACCTTTTAAGTGTGTCTCAATAAACAAAATGGAAATGTGTAGAGTTATTTTGTGCTAAAAGTGTCTAAATCAAAACAATATATCGTGTTTTTTGAAACCTCATTTTGGCCTAGAAAAGGTTAACGATAAATTCAATACCACTTGTTACTTATTTTTGTGGTGAATGTCTTTGATTCTATAGAATATGTAATATCTAGACTTGAGATGTACAAAAACTACGTCCCGGGGTTTGAAAAGAAAATGTCAAAGTCACTCGTTAATATGATTCATTTATACAATAGAAGTTTTTGACGAAACATTCTAAACTACAAAATATGCATCCAACGAGATTTATTTAGTTTAATATTTAGTAGGCTTTCCTAACCCCCCTTAAAGCGCGGTTTCATTATTTTTGTACAATACCTGAATTTGTGGACTTTTTATGGAATGGTTACTCAATGACTGTTTTCATACACTAACAGACATCCCCAGCAAGCGTTGCATATGCTTCAGCAACAAGCACATGAATATGCTAGCCCCTTCTTATCGACTGAAGCCTCATAACTGACTGCTGAATATGCTTCAACGATGTGCTCACGAGATTTGACATTAATGAAAAGCCTTTTCTTGATTGACGGAGCCGAAGCGAATTCGACTGACTTTGTGTTACAGGTGCTTTCAGGGGTATGGCTGATATTAACGGACTCCTAACGGAATTCCATAAGCACGAAAGTACTGCCGAGGTGCTACCAGGGCGTAGCAGTATACGGTGGACCATAAGCCCCTAATTGGGTTATGGAGAAACATAGCGGGCTAGCAAAGTTGTGCCTAGGGACCAACTTGGAATGTTTATTAAGTCACACCCACCCAAAAACTGGGACCACACTTGAAAACAACAGCAAAAATAGAGAAACTTTTTGAGGATTATAGACAAAATTACACGGAGTTATGTGGAGGTGTAATTTTTTAAGGATATGCTGTAGTTTTTCTTTAAGGGTAATGAATTGGTGCTTAACTTTGATGGAGCTATCAGAATGGCCGACGGGAAAAAGCTAGAGCCACAGGCCGATACATCTAGAAGACCTCATGCATGAGAACAGACGATTACACATAGAGAGGAAGAAGCAAAGGGGACCTTCATATTCAAGGCCAAACAATATGAACGATTTCTAATCAGGTTTAGAAAGATATTGAGGATTGGGATTGGAAAAATGAAAAGGAAAAGAAGGAATGGGGAAGCATTCACGGCATCGGTGTAGTTTGACGAGGATTGCAGGGAATAAAAAGGAAAGACAAAGCATGCCAGAGATACAGTCTCGTATCAGGAGGAACATCAAAAGTATCTGAAACTACTGAAATAAAAAAAGAAATATGAACCTGATACAACGTTAGTGGGACTTGGCCAACATAGCAAAGTAGCTATAGCAAAGATGTAAGGCTATGTACATTGTTATTCCCTCGTTGTTGCCAATATATAATAAAGATGGCAAGGGATAATATTAAGGGATAATTTCTCTAGAAGCTTATTGTAATTAAAAAGGGCAAATCTATCTTGGAATGACCTTAACCTTCTAAAGGGTCAGCTAACCTAAAAAGAGGGGTTAACTTCGAAACATCATAACTCGACAACCAGAGGTCAAAATAGATATTTATCTTTTTGGAAAGCCGTCCCAGTTTGGTTTTAGAAGGATGGCAGCACTTGTAACTCCTTGCGAATTGGGAGATATCACTAAAAAGGTGGATATTAGTCAAAATGTGTGCATGGAAGACTGCAAATAAAGATCCCAATTCCTGTTGTAGACCGATACTATTATTCCTTATCCTTGAACTTGTAATTTCCCATCACCAGAGACTATGGTGTAGCAGAGTTGACTATAGCAAGTTGCCAGAAATCAATGTATATAGCTTTGCCAATATACCCTTTTGGAGGTGTATCCGGTTGCGCGGTTAAATACTGTGCCATCGCAATTGTCCAAATATGATCCAGATTATCATATGTTTCATTGCTTTTATGTATAATCATTAACTCTGTAAGTCAGATCAATTATGGACCGACATGAAAGCTAGGAGACGAGGGAAAAACTCAGGTCAGGAGGAAGGGAAAAACAAGGAGAGAATTGACTGCAAATCGTACTTGGAGAGATTATATAGGAAGATATTATATAGGACAAGAGTGGCTCTAATAATCATCCGCAAAGCATGCTTCACGCAACAAGAAGTTATAGCAACATTGCATAAGATGTCCAATAATAAGGCGCCAGACCTATATGGACTAACAGTAAAGATGCTAAAGTGTGTGGAATCAGTGATAAGAGTGATAATAACGGATACCTTGAATAAGGTAGTGCACACATGGATATTTGAAAAATAGAAATACAACAGGATTATACCTCTACACAAAGGGGGTAGTCGAGAGGAGCCATGTAACTATAGAACAATTATGGTGAGCTCGATTTTTGCTAAGTGATTGGGGAAGGTTCTAGATAACAAACTCAAGCATTGGGCGAAAGCAGGGCAATTGAGAGCACAAGGGCATGCAGGTTTTAGACCCAACCATTCAACCGATCACCTAATTACTTTTAGGATTCTGATAGAAAAGACAAGGGGACAGAATAAATAGATCATATGTTGCTTTGTAGACTTCTAAAAGGCATTCAATGCAATAACAAGGGAAAAGTTGTTGCAGAGACTGGCAGACCTTAAAGTGCCTGAGGGGCTGGTGGAAACAAAAGCGTGTATGCTAAGATGGAACGGGAAGGGACAGAAATCGACTGTGATATAGGAGTAAAACAGGGATGCCTCTGTTCACCTACCTTGTTTGGGATATATATAGATGCATTCCAAGAATTCATAAAGGAAAAAGAAGGGTACCAATATGCTATACGCAGATGATTCGAACATGATGACCACAAAAACCAAGGGCATGTATAGAATGTTAGAAGTACTGGAAGAATTTTGTACAAAAACAGGGCTGACATTGAACATATCCAAAATGAACATATTGATATTTGGGGTGAAGGCAAGACGTAAACCCTTCAAATACAAAGGAGATGAACTCGAGGATGCACATGGTAAAGGAGTTGGTCAAATGGAGCAGATACAAGCTTCCAAGCAGCCATAGGTAACTACTATATCATGAAAAACTATTGCAATAAGAACAGGGTCATAGATTGAGAAATCAGAGCGTATCTATTCAGCGCACTAGTAGCATCAACCCAACTATATGGATCAGAGGCATGGGAACCAGGCCTGTCTGACAGCAAATGGGATAAATGAGAAATCATATTTTGCCAATGGCATTGCCAAGAATTCAAGGTTCAAGCGAACACAACATCTGCAGCAATGATATACGAGACATGGGAGAGACCCATGGAAATTAGTGCATTAGAAAGAACCATCAGGTACCTATTGACGGACAATGGATTATGAACCCAATAAACAATCAATAATAGCAATCTTTAAATCGGCGAAACAACACTTGCTCACAGCATAGGGTTGGTTCAGAGATGCGGCACAATGGACCATAAATATGGGGTCGGATCTAAGCAATATCTTACGTGAAGGAAAACCCAGGGGATTCAGTATTATTTGCAGTATGGGACACCTATGTGCAATAAAGGGATTTTTTTTTTTTTTTTTACCGTCAAGTATTTGTATATTTACAATTTGTGGGGGTGGGGGGCATATTTGCGCACGCCAAGCACCCACTAAGCACCTCAGATAGCATTTTTTAGACTAGATTTTTTTTTCGTGGCTCGAGTCCGTCATGACGAAAGTCTAGGGTTTTTTGGGGTCGAGGCCGTCATAATCTTAGGCGCACGTTTTTTACGCCCTCTGCAGTCGAGCAGATGATCATCATCATCATGGCAGTCCTTGGCGACAGATTTGGATATTTGGAGGTCTCCACTAATAATTTCGAGATGGTTTTATGCCCCATCGAAAACATTGTGTCATTGCAATTTTCAGAAAGTGGCGAGATGGCCGAAAAGGTTAGGAATGACTCTTCCTTTCCCTATTCTGTCGGATCTTTTAATTTCTTTCCCTTTGGATGTAATCTTAGGTCATTTAGGTCTGGATTGATTGATTGTCTTTTTTTTCCTTTGAATCAGAACATGCGTTTTGCATATTCTGTGGAGGAATTTAATGTGTATAGGCGCTTGCCCAATGAAGGAAGAGATCCCTCATCCTTAAGGCGAGATGAATGCACCTGAGAGGATTTTTTTAGTGTATGGCAGTCAGATCTGAAGGATGGGAAGATTAAGTTGCATCAGATTCGGCCTCCATTTGTAGATGATCTTCAAGACATGGTAAATAAAATCTATCAATTTGGTTTAGAAAACAAGGAAGCAAGAACATAATTTGCAAAGGGATTTGCATGGCAGCATACTAGAAGGGCGCTTGCAGATCCTGGTAGTTTCAAAATTAATTGGGCAAGATTTGCTGCCATGTCTTTGCAACATTCTAAGAAAACAAACCAAAAAAGAACTAACTCTGTTTGGAATCGAGGTCTGTTTGGAATCGAGAAGTGTAAAGGAGACGTCGTTGGGAAATTCTTTTGGGAAGCAGCCATACTATTATCTGCACAATCTGCAGCTGTTCCGGTGCAGAGATAAGTTTGATTTGAGGGTTGTTTTTCTCTTGTGGATTCATATTTTCATCTGAAGAATTCGGCGAAGAGGATCTGAAGAATTTGCAGCAGCTTCGGTGCAGAGGTAAGCTTGATTTTAAGACCGGTTTTTTCTTGGGTTCATGGCATCAATAGCCAGGTTATCTAGAAATTCTGCTAAAGCAGAGATAGAGGTAGTTTCCGTAGCTTTGAGAGATGTGTGTGGAGAGATTCGTGAGAGTCTTTTGCAGGAATTGTATCAACTTAGGATAGATATGAAGGAGGAATTTGCCCAGTTTAGGGGTGAGATTAGGGCAGATATGGCTCAGTTTGAAAACGAAATTCTTGAGCGATTGAAGAGCGATACATGTTCCGATGCTCAAGGTAAGTTAGAAAGTTTGCGGTAAATCAAGAAGAAAAATTGGATAAACTTCTAGAGAAACATGAGCGGAGTACAAGGGACTTGAATCTCAGATTGGTTGGTTCGCCAGAGGAACACACAGAGAATGTAATAATGAAGGTGCAGACTCTGGTTTCAGATAAGTTGGGAATTGAGACACATGGAGTTGCTGATGCATTCCGTGTGGGCAGGAAATCATCACGCCCCAGGCATGTGGTAATTAAGTTTCAGAGTGCAGGGCATCGGTGGGAGGTCATGAGAAAACGTACTTTGTTAAGGGGAACTAGTCTTTGGTTGAACGAAGACTTGACAAGACAGCAGTATCAGAAGTTCAAGAAAGATCGGGCAAAGTTACAGGAATTACGCCGTAATGGCCAGAGGGCATTCTGAAGAAGTGGGAAAGGGGTTACAGGTGAAGGAAAGGATTGGAGGTATTTGAGAAATCGCCACTGGAGTGCAATTAATCCTTTGGCGTTAGATGGTGGTGTTCTGCTGGACGTACTGGAGCATTGTGAGTAACACTTGGATATATTTCTGGATAATTAAAGTTGTAATCTGTGTAAATTCTATGTGATATAGTTTATACGGAGTGTTGAGGTACTGCTGTCCCTTCGGGGCAGCTTTCTTTCCTCCTCACTCGACTTGTAATTTTTGTGATTGGTTAATATATTTGAGAAATAGTTCTTCAAAAAAAATAAAAATAAAAAAAGAACTAACTCTTCGGAGAGCAGTTTGAAACATATTGCTACTGCTTTAGCTAGTTTGGAAGCAGATATGCATGCATTTAATGATGAGCTGGTTCTGTTAGAACACCAACTAAAACAGAAAGAGAATCACAGAATTACCACCGGGTTTTGCTTGGTCTTGATCTATCTGCATGTTCCCTTTGTAAGGATATTGAAGAGTTAAAGAAGAAAGTAGAAGATCTTACAACTGTTTGTCCAGAAGAAGAAGCAGCTTTGAAGCAATTGAGAGATGAAGAAAAATGTTTAGGGCTTTCATTACTAAACCTAGTGAAAAGAAAAGATCAGGCTGATGATAGAATTGAGATAGAACGTAAAATAGAAAGATTGAACATTCTGATATCTGCTAAAAAAGAAGCCCTAACTGATTTGAACCAGAAAGTGTGTAATCTGAAACATCTTCGGGATAATTATGTTGGTGCTAGTTTTATTAATCCCTCTGCAGGTAATTGGCCTTTTGCTGATGGTGTGAGTGGTTGTTTGGTATATGGAATGGCCTACTGCTCTGATTATAAACTGCATGTGCAGTTGCTTTGTGATCATAAGTATCATTTATTCTGTTTCCAACTATGTTTGGAGAAAATGCAATGTCATGTTTGCAAGGACAATATCCCTGAAAACCTATTTCTAGAGTTAGGATACATGAGTTACGTGCTTCAAAAAAAAAAAAAGATGATGATGGTGACATTGCTGGTAGTTTGGAAACTACCTTGGAAAATGAAAATAAAGATTCTGATTACAAATTACCTGCAAAGCTAGAAGTTAGAAGAGTACCTGTTACGCGCTCTATGGTTTTCCCAAAAAATGGTACTGCATAATTTCAGAATTCCAATTTCTTTATTCCATTGCTTGCTTTCTAACATTTGTGAATGCTTGCCTTTCAAGATAAAGAGAAAATTTCTTTCCAAGAAGTTGTAGCAGAAGAAGAAACTCCTGAAGATATGGATCAGACTTCCACTTTTGGTAAGCATGTCTTTCTATTTTCTGAATTTTGTTTTAGGACCCTATTTATTACTCAATTTTATGTCTTTTTAGACAAGTGCCCTGATGAACCCTGCCTGGCAGTTGCAGAACCAGTTGCAGAACCTTCCCAATCAAGGAAACAAGTTGCAAAACCATCCAAATTCAACAAAATTGGGAGGAAGAACTCAAAACCTAAACGATTTCAACCACCTGTAAGTCCAATTACAAATCAAAGGTAAAGGCTAGAGTCGCTCAAAAGAAATCTGTTGTTAAGGGCCCTGCTGCCAAGGGTGCTGGCAAGGGGTCTGCTCTTGTTGAAGAACCTGCAGTTCCAGAACCTCCAGTCACACTACCTCCAGTTGAAGAACCTCCAGTCACACTACCTAGGCAGCAAGACGAGGAGTTGCCAGAAGAAGAGAATTCATCACATCCTCCAAATTCTAAACAAGGTAATTTTTTTCATCATCAATCTTTGTGAATTTCTCCCTTTGTTTCAATTTATTTTTTATTATGGATTTGTCTTGGCAGATGTTGTAAGTTCACAGAATGCCTCTTATTCTTCTAGCCAGGTGAAAAACCTTTGGTTTTCCTGCAATAGCTTCAATCCAATGTTTAGAAACTCAAGTGCTCCTGTTCTAAATCTGCCTCCAATCATACCAGCTATAGTAAACCTTGTTAGAAAGCCCTCTGATAAAGCTGATGCTGAAATCACCTTTGAAAGAGAACAAGAAACAAGTACCTGCTGCCAATGACTACGAGACTGACACGAATGACAACATCACTTTGGAGCAGTTCACGAGAGGGAAAAAGGATATACAATGAAATACAAATGCAGGTTGTTCTTTCATCTGCTTTGCTGTTTTGAAAACCAGAATATTTACATGTAAAACACGTGCCAAATTGTAATGTAATTTTGTGGAAGACTCATCTTAATATACAAACATATATCTTGCTCAGTTGAGCAGTTTTGAAGTTTTTCTTCCATATTTGTTTTTGTTTTATTCAAACTTTGGTAAGGGACTTATTTACAGATTACGTTTACAGGTTAAATTTACAGGTTATAAGATTCATGTTTCATTTACAGAGGGGTTATAAGGTACATGTTTGATTTACTAATTATAAGATATTTGTTATTATGGAATTATGATGAGGTGTTCATGGTCATGGAATGCTCATGGACATGGAATTCATCATCGAGTACTTGAAGCAGTCCTAGAATGTCCACCAGGAAGTAACGCATTTGGACATGCTGAAGTGTTCCATGACCGTTTCAGCGGTTTGAAATGCGCAGGTGAGTGTATGTTGTTATAAGGTTCTTGATGTAAAATGTGTTTGTAATTTAAATTGGTCTCCAAGTCATTTCTTGCATTCAGCTCGATGTGCAAACAGGTTACATATATCACAAAAAATGGTTCGTCGCGTAAAACGTATAATTATACAGACTTTTAGCAATGGTTTTTATATGATTTGGCCCATGTATATAGTTTGTCATCTAACGTATGTATTTATAGAGCGTGCACAACTTTTTCAATTTTTTTAGCATTTCCTTACCATAGATTGACCCAGGTATGTATTTTTCTTGTATATTTATGTAGTGTATTTCCACTGCTCGACATGCAACTATCGATGAAGGCGTTTTTGGGTTTACTTTCATGTTGCGAGATTTCCATGCGATTTTCAGGACAGAGCACCGGTGTTTCTTTTATGGAGGTTTGCCAATGCTTCGATGGTTGGTCGACAAGAGTTTTTTCCCTCACAACCGGATGTTTCAGGCTGCACCGTATTGGAAACGGCACACAAATTTAGGGCAAAGAACAAATTTTAAATTTGGATGTCAGATTTGAAGCCCCTGGAGAATTGGTCGCTGTAACCAAGGCCTATTTCCAGGCCAGGCTGCCCGAAAATCATGTTTACATGACCGATTTGGCCATTGACCAGAAGATTTGATGGATCCAGTAGGAATCCGGGCAGAAAAACTCAGTTGGAAGGAGGTCGTTTGGATGGAAACGGCAGTAATAAAACATGTAATTCTAGGTTACTTTACAAGAAGCATGTCCTGCAGTTGGTGAGTTCATTGAAAACTTAGCACCGATTGAAAGTTGTGCTAGCTTTCTTAGTGTGATTTCCTGCTGACTATCCAGCACTCCAGATTAAAGAGTAAACACCCTTGTCTTCTGCTAGCATTAGGCTCCATGTTAGGAACAGGTCTTCTAGCAGCACTAGTGATAGAACTCGTTTAATACAGATGAAATAACAATCCCTAGTGCATTTCATTTATTCATATAAGAGTCTGAATCTTGATGTGGGTCAACATGCTCAAGAAGTGGCTGATGGACCTGCTACAGCAGACATGGTGCTTTGCTCAAATAAATGCTGGATTATTTGTATATAAAATTCCTCTCTTAGAGATGGCTCCTCATCATAGTATGATGCACTTCCCACAAAGTCTACACTTTGTGAGCCGTATATTTTCTTGGTTTTGGGATCATATAATTTACATCCTTCTTGACTTATAGGGTATCCTCTACAGATGCATTTGATTGTCCTCATATGCAATTTACCATACTTCTTGAGTTTCTCTTGTGGTATGGCTGAATATAAAAAAAAATGGTTCTCGCGTAAAATGTATATTTGTACGGCTTTTTCTCAATGATTTTTATATGATTTGGCCGTGTATTCAGTTTTTCGTATATCCTATGTATTTATAGAGCGTCACGACTTTTTTTGCTATAGGTTCACCCATGTATGTCTGTTTTCTGTATGTACGTATCGAGCAAGTTTGACATACGTCTTAACATGCAAGCATCGAGCATTTGATTTTAGGGCAGGCTAAGGTCTGGTGGAAGTTGCGATGGCAGGGCTGATTTCGACATAGGCAAGTCCGGCTGGTGGCAAGCAAGCAGGTATGGCTGTGTGATGGATTTGCAGCGATCCAACTTGTGGGCTGATTTGCAAAGCTTGAGGACGATGTTCCAAGGCCTAAGGGCCAGTTTGCATTGCCGCGTTGGACGAATTTTGAAGCCATAGACCTGGTTGAAATCACAGGGCAAGGGGAGCTGGATTCTGATATGGGCAGCCGAAAAATAAAAAGGGACAGTTTGTGGATCCAGTGATTGCATCTCTGGACCGTCAATTAATGCGTAATTTCAAGCCTAATTTCGAATTTTGAAGGCATATACAGTCGCTCAGACCTGTTTATGAAGCTTCTGAACCGCCGAATCTCTGTCTCCCTATCTGGATGTGGGGCAGATGCAATACCAGTGGAAGATGAACTTGTAGAGGATGATGAAGAATATCATATGCACCACACAGGCTAGATATAATCTGTCTTGCATTTAACTTGATCTGTTGTACCTGAACTGGTTAGTCAATTGTTAGTTTGTGCGAAATACAACAACTTTGAGTTGTTAATGCCGTTGTAGCCATTTCGCAGGAGAAATGGGCATTGGATTGAAGCTTACAATGAAGGCAGAGGAATGGTGCAGCACTAAGCGGTCTTAAAAGCTGGACAAATTTAGAAATGCTTTTGTAGAACAAACATGTGCATCTTTCCTTCTTAGTAGTAAGGGTGTCTTACAAATGTTTGAAATTGTAGCTCTGGTAAGAAATATGCAGAAAACTTTGATTATGCCACCGAACCGAAAGAAGCTAATGGAGAAAAGCATTACGTGGTAGATGACTGTAAGGCTGAGCTCTGTAAAGGTTGGAGTCGTGAAGAGCACATAGATATTTTAGTGAATCTTGCAGGCCATGAAAGGGAGTGAGGAAATAGCCCATGCAAGAGAAAACTTGAAGAAGTTCAAACAAGAGGGGCAAGGAAGGCCATGCGAAGCAGAGGGTAAATCCTGGTTTTTCTTTGATGTATTCTATGTTGATAACTTATAGTTGTTTCGTTTTATTTTCCAGTTTTCCCTTCATGGATATGATGCAACTATCCACAGATCTACTGGCTTGATTAGCAGACTAGCAGACTGACACTGTTGTTATGCAAATTAAGATTCTATATGAAATTAAAGATTTGTAAGATTAAGTTTGTTCAATACCTTGATGGGCCGAAGTTGGGGCCTTCATATGTGAAAGTGTGCAAGTTTTATGGGAACAGAATGGGTTGGGAAGTTTCTAAGGCTTGTTAGGTATGTGTGAGAGCACTCAGTGAGCTTCTACATCCAACACACAAATGCTCAACTGTGACAATGACCATGCCATTGATTTGCATGAATGTCGTTGCTCTGATTGCTTCCTGTAATTGTAGTTTTCATCCAAGGCTGCCATTGTGGAAGAAGCAAATCATGCAGGCAAATATGTATGTGCACATGCATATACTGCGGCTGCGGCAAAGCGTGCAGTGGAACTAGGTGTGCTAAGAATTCAGCATGGAAATGTACGTCAAAAATGAGATTTTGAGAATGGTGCTTCAAGTTCACACTTCCAGTTTTTGTAACATTTATCTAAATTGCAGCTGTTAGATGAGGAATGTTTAGATTTGATTAAAAAAAACGAGCCTTCCTTGTTCCAACTTTAGTGACTTATGATCAAATTTGACACAATGGGGAGACGACAGGAATGCCAACAGAGCTTGTTACCAAGGCTAGGTTTGTTTCTCAATGCTGTGAACTCTTAAAATTTCTAATTGCTTTGTGTATCAGGTGGGAAGCATACTTGAGAAGGGCCTAGAAGTCATAGCGTTAGCAGAAAGTAAGGGGTTGAAATTCATCTGCATTGGAACAGAATAGCTATTACATATTATAGAAATAGCTTAAAGTTGAATAAAGCTTTTTTTATTATGCACATTCAATGATGTTTTATTCTTACTCCCATTCAATGCTGTTTTATTCTCACTCCCATATGTAGTACAATGTCTCCATACTGTAATGCCTTTGCACTTGGCCTCGAAGGGGCCGCCGAAAAATTTCGTACAAATCTCGTACAAATTTTGTACAATTATCGTACAAATTTTGTATCTTATCCATACAAGTTCCGTGCCCACATAACACAACTGACCATTGAATTGAGCCATTATATTAAACCATTGAAGTTTATTTATTTATGAAATATAAATATCCTTAATATAATACATTAGACCATTGAAC
>JAANSK020252953.1:0-13065 GCA_011763485.2 Isoetes engelmannii
TGCACTGTCCATTTTTTAGAGGGAATCTTTGAAACGGGAGTCATGCAACACTCCCGTTTAAAATGCAACAGTGTTTAGGGGGATATAGGTGAATTCTTTACACGTAAGTTGTTTGATTTGAATTGTGAGACAACGATTATGACTATAGCATAAAAGTTGATCTCGATAACCATTCTTTTTGTAATGAAACAATTTCTTTTTAGCCTTAAGGGCTGAACATGTGCATTACTGACTGTGGATTCAGTCAGGGTGGTCATACTACTGATTGTGGACTCAAACAAGGATGTAGTATTTACTGATTGTGGACTCAATCAAGGTTGTAACCATGGACTTGGTTATGTCTATTGGCCACAAAATTCCTTGATCGAGGTCGATCAATCCTGGGAAAGGGAGGAATTGTTATGGTGGTGCTCGGGGGAATGGCTATGGAGAGCAAAAGAAAGAGAAAGACAATTATTTGGTGTGTATGTCAAGTCCTTGAGCCAAAGTCTTATAGCCAAATATCTAGATATTGAATCAATGGTTGATACAAGTCCTAATTTAGATGGACCTTTATATATATAATAAAGATGGGCTAAATCAATGGCTTTCATAAGCCAATTAAAAAGGCACAAAGGCATCAAAGCATTATATAGAGGAGCAGCACACGATCCAAGGGTACACGACCTAAGGGAGGAGAGGGCAGCATCGAACTTGAGGAGGGAGCAATTTCAGCTACAGCATCAGTGATCTGTGATTAGTTCCTGCACCTACTTAATCCTACTCTTGATCCTAGCCTAGATATATTCTTAATTCCCATCTCTGCAGATTGGAAAGTTGTTAGAGCAGATGCTCTAGGCTCAAGTGTTTCCCTAAGCTTTTCCTAATTAAAGTCTGATGTCTTTCTCGAGGTCTTTTGCTGCTCAGTGGGTGGTGAGCACAGCTTGAGGGCTGGTTGTTGTTGTTTATTTAGTACTTCATATCAACGTCTTGGATCTAATCTGTAGTCTGGGTTTAGATTTTCTTGGTTTTGTTCTTACACGGTGAGGTTTCGGCGTGAATCCTCTTCTTTGGTTTTTTCCAATCCTGGTAGGCCACTCAACAAGTCCGTGGGCAATTTATCTAGTTTCTTCCTAGCATTGCCAAAGCACAAGGCATAGTTTCTTGCGAATCTCGTTGGAGCACAGGGCATGCCGGATGATTTCAGCTCTCTTTTTTCCATATTTGCATGCACAACCAGATTATTCTTTTTATATTAATTCAAAAGCAATACAATAATGTTTCAGCAAGCATAGCTCCCTGTCGCACCACTACCATCATGCTCAACATTATCGATAGATCTTCATTATCAGCTTGTACTTCCCCAGATTAAAAGTGACAATTTTACACTCAACAAGTGGTTTGTCTGACCATTTGTTATAGTAATAACTCCAGAGTTTATCACAAACCCACATGAATAATAAGGAACCACATTACCACATTCTTACATGACATTGACATCGGCACATTCTTATGAATGTGGCCATTAGTGTGAAACAGTAAAGATTGAGCTGCAAAATTATGATAAATCGTTGTCAATCCTTGTACAAGGACAAAAGCATAATGTGGAGATGCCATCCAAGCACAATCTGAGCTTATGTAGATTCCATGGCACTCGCACAACCTAACCTTGAACGAACTTAGAATATATGGCCAATCTTTTGGACGCATCCACTTGCCTTAAAAAGAAAAAAGGATCATAAAATTAACTTCAAAAAGAGACATGCATCTAGATCCTATACATATCTTCTTCAGTTCTCAATTGCACCACAGAGGAGAAAATTCAAGCTCCAAATCTTCGAGAATTAGTTTAGGGTTTTTGAAAGTGGTTCTACACAAGGAACCTATCACTTGCCAAATAGAGACTAAAACATTTTATTGAATACATCAAAACGATTATCAGAGTCTGTGAACAGGACCTGTGGTAAGAAGCCTTTGTGTTGTATTGTGTAACGAGGCATTTGACATCCTATCAAATGATGTAAAAAAAAGGGCGGGAGGCTTCAAAACATGAGATTGTCATGCCGATTTCTTCATAGCTACATCATCTACAATGCATGAGCTCCATGGATTCCATGCAATTGCCTTTCAACTCAAATTAAAAAGAGTCAAGTTTCAAATTCTTTTTTTTTTTTTTTTTTTTTTTTGTCATCTCTGGTCGTCAAATTGGCATATTCTGGCACACATTCCACCTTATCCTTGAATCTCTATCTTCTATTTCGAATATTAAGCGTATATTCCTATTTCCTCACTTACAGCCCTAGGGTCTGCCCTCCGGGCAACCCATTGCCTTAGTCCTATGCCAAATCTCGACCGTCGAAATCCCATACCACCGACAAATCCACCCTCCAATAGAAATCCAGAATTATGACTGTTGGAGATTCTTCAAGATGGTAATCAGCAACCGTTACGATTGCGCCACATCGGCTCATCAACCAAGAGGGCAAGAGGGGAGATATCGTATGGCAGAAGGAATAAGCAAGATCTTATAGGAAAAAAAAACACTCACAAAAAGCAGTAACATTTAAAAGAGATATTGCCCCCACACCAAATTGCATGCTTTAACAAAAGCCTTATGTATTTACATGAACTTCATCAAAAAACTACAAAAAAATTGCACGCAGCTTGCAAAGCTAGTGTTTGTTTTAAGATGCAAATGAAATTGACTTTCTCACGTCAGATGACTCAATCTTGCCGTCAATATGCCTATAGAAAGACTCCAATAAGTTCCGTTTGAAGTTTTTCACCTACAATCCAACATCCCAAACCATCAGAAATACGCAATTGTAGATGATTGGTGCTAATTAACAAGTGGGTACCTGCGTCTGTATAGCCTTTATCTCCTCCTTAACTTGGTTGAACGCCTCAAATGCTCTGCGGTACTCTGCTTTAGCCTCCTTCAATCTAAAGATTTGAGTGGCATAAAAAGATCAAGCTTTAACCACTGGAAAAGTTACTCTTTATGAGTCACATCAGACGTCACCTTGCAGTAACTTGAATTTTGTCTGGCAAAACTGACTGTTCTTCTTCTTCTTCATCTTCATCTACAACTTTTTGCAATGCAATAGTTTGCAGGATTTTCTGAAAGAAAACGATAAAAACATAGTCAACTACGAAATATAACGCATGCAACGTAAGAAGACAAGAGTTACCATAAGATCAGATATCTCTTTCCTAGCTTCAGTTATATGGTTGCAAACTTCATTTGCAAACTGCTTTTTCAACCTGCAAGTACCAACCAAGTGAGAAAGCTCAAGTATAATATCCAAACTTCATTTGTCAATGGTTTGAACCTTAGTTCTGTGCTTTTGTTCTTTATCAGTTCTGTGTACTTTCGACCATCTTCAGAATTATGCTTGAAATCAATAAAAGCCTGTAAAGCAGCCATGCATGTTTAAATAGCTCCAGGATATCACACTACAATAAGCTAATATTTACCATATTTTTCTCCTCAGGGGAAAAATCATCTTTGGTTTGGGGAAGCTTTTGGTCAGTAAGTGCGGAGATAACTTCATCATTAACAGACTTTTTAACAGGAGATGCCACACGTTCGACATTATCTGGTCTTGCATCCAATGGTGCTATACCGACATGAAATCCCTGGTTGATCAAGAAATGAATTTGAGAATTATAATATGTATTAACATAAGTGCTTCCAAAAGGTAAACCTGAGCCTCAAGCTCGCCTACTCCGTCCTCATCTTCGAATTCAATAACAGGATGCTGGTCAGGTTCATGCCTGAGTTCTGCTTGAATCTTATCTAGCTGTAACCTTGCAGAAAAAAAGACCAAGCTAATATGTAGGGACATTCAATAGGATCTCGTTTGGAATGGGATAAAACCTTCGAATGAAGCATTATTTGAATTAATCATGCTATACATGTATCATGTGAGAGATGAATATTATCAAACCTCTTTTTGTACAGATAAATAAGCCTCTTTAAACAGACTGAAGGTCTCTTTAATCTGAATGACAAATTTCCTGTTCAGCTCAAAATTCACACTTGAAATTTAATCCTTATTTGACTATAGTAATTGATCTTTCTGTCAGTACAGAAATAAGAATTTTCAAATATGAACTTCTAACACAAAAGTCTACTACAAGAGAACAGCAGTGTCAATTGTAGCAGAGATGCGACATGATACCTGTGCTAAGTTGCGAACTGGGATTGTATTGACATCTGCACCCGACAAAAAATCTTTAATATGATTCCGAATCTCCCCCCTTACTTCATCTCTGAACCATTAAAGCACGTGATACTCAGGAATTGTTACACTTCTTGCCATTGAGAATAAAAACCTTACATGCTGTAGATAAAAGAGATGCACCATACGTTATATCATCATAGGAGGGAACAGGATTCCCATAGAGAACATCCTTCAAAGCTAATTCTTCCTTCAGATTGGCTATCTGGCTCTCGTATTTCCTGCAACCGTAGAAGTAATTTTGCGTATGCATGGAGCTTTATAACGGCAGTAGGAATTTTTGGCAAGAAAAAGGACCTTTGTGTATAAACATGATCCACCAGCTTGGTTATCTTAACATCTGTCCTGATATCTCTAACACGTTGTGCAAATCTCAAGGTGCTAATCTAAGCAAAAGAAAGTCACTTCAAGATAAAAAATACCTTCGGTCCTTCTATCTTTCAAAGTTCTAGTTAGGGTCAAATAAACATCAAAATAACTTGAAGAAAAGAGGGTTGAAGTTACTGTTTCATCCAGGAACTTATCATCTGCCCAGGCACAAGCTATCAGTATTGTCTTGCTATTCCCACCAAGAGCATCTCTGAGAAGTGTTGTGACACAACTTTGACGGAAGCAAACATGCCCCTGGCCCTTTCGTAGTTCACTAACAGCCTGCATTGACAACCAAACCAGTGATAAAGTGCTGCATAACACTGAAAAGCAAACAAAATATGATTCTAGAAAAAATGTCAATAATATATCAATTCATGTAAGTCTCCTACTACGTTCAGGAAGATGGAGCCAGTTAGATAATCCTGTTAGAGAAAAATTTGTCACCTTGACAGTGTAAGAAGCCAATATATGAACTTCAGAATACAGAAAAGATGTAGGGAGTCCAAGATAACCTCTCTGGTCTAGTCTTAATATCAAAAGCACAAGTTTTCTTCACTATTTATCCCTAATAGGTGTTAATCATTCACATCATTGAGAGGCTTTAAATGTTAATGACGTCAAGAATGATCAGGAGCAAACCCTCAGTTCCACATGACATTGTGTTGGCAGAATTTGCAACCGATCCTCTGAAACTTGAACCTGTGCTTAGGATGGTGTCTTATTTTCTATAACTCCAGTCTTTGGCTGATACACAAGAAGGCAGGCAAAGGCTCCCTCACTTGGCATTCTATTGATCCAAAAACATTGGCCAACTCAAGTAAATATAGCTGCTTTTCTCGCACATGCAAACTGTTCAACAAAATGGGCTTCTCAATATATCACCTCCTACCATTTAAGCAAAGTCGTGCAACTACTAACACTACCTCAGTGCCAAACAATTGTCTGAGGCATGATGAGGTAAATTTGAATATTCGCCATGAGTTTAGAACATATGTATGTGGCAAACAAGTGGACCTCTTCGAAAAATCTAACCACCAAAAGACAATTCTACAAGGAAATTTTTTTTTAAATATCTAGACATGGTTCCATTCGATGTCCTGGGTACTTAAATACCCACTTGCCACGTAAACTCGGGAATGTATTGGGGCAGTTCTGTGTCTCAGTCTCACCAGTTAGAGACTGAAGCTGGCCAAGCATGTGAACAAAGAGTCTGTCAAATGTGCAACTCAAGGAAAGTGGAATCAGAAGAACACTTTATCTTTCTGTGTCCAGCATACTATTGGAAGGTACCACTGTCTTTTCAGGGGCCTAACCACTTTGAGGCAGCTCATGAACTTTCCAGGCCAAAAATGCCTTGCTTTGTATATATATGAACTCACCAAACTCACAAGAAATGTGCTCAAACAGAAAGAAGCTGACTCAGAATTAAAGCAAATAGTGCTGACTTCTTCTTTCGTAGTTGATCCGGCACAATTAAACAGTAATAGAAAACGAAGTCAGAATGGTCCACTTCTGCTAGAGGCAATCAGAATAAAAAAAGGCCAAAAAGGTTAAGAAAGAACAGACCCGAAAGAAGAAAAGGGACAATAGGCATGTACAAAGCATCACAGGCGTTTTCCAGGCCAATTATACTTTAGAAAATATATTTTATTACCTATATTAATGATATTTAAAATAACTAATTGTCTATTATTATTCCAAACTAAGGAATGGGCAGAAGATTGGAATGTTTGGAATAAGGATGAGACTTCCCAATTATGTAAATCTATGATCTTACATGCGAGCCCCCTTTGTTTGCTCTTTCAGAATAAAAAGTCCCCCAGATAGAATGGGTTACGACTAGAACAGGTGAGGGGAATACTGGTAAGCAAAGAGCTAAATTGGAACAAAGCTGGGGTATACTAGACACAAGCAGAGGCATGTGCTGAAAACAGAAATTTAGACAAGTGAAAAATTAGGGGTTTTCCAATGCGCATGGACATTTGCAGCATACTTTCAAGGCTATATTTGTACTGGACACAAGCTCTTCTCTAAGCTTTTATATCCCCATGGGCATCAACATTGTTAAAACTTGGAATAATACATCACATGGTAAAGAATCTGCAATAACTTGGATGAACAAAAAATATATATGCGTTCACATGAAATCTCTATGTTAGATTCAAGAGAAGAAAATATGAATGTAATCAAATTCTTTCTACTATTGGCAGATACAAAACCTGTTCAAGAAATGTAAGAGACTTGTTGATCCCCATTGTTTCCTTCACAAGGTCTTCGCGAATACCAACATGGTCAAATTTATCAGTTCCTGCCAGATCAACAAGATTGAGCTTTCCAGCTGTTCTCTCTGGATATGATTTTGATCCACAATGTCTTTCAACATAGATTGTGAAGATGGTATGTGATCTGCTTGATGTCTGAAAGACATGTAAATATGATAATTATTCATCATACAAACTAGAAGCTATCAAAATTATTCTAAATTGTGAATTGAAAATTATATGAGAAGAATCTTTAATTCTATTACCCGGCTAAGTGGATGGGAAGCAGTTGATCTCCGCCGATGACCTTCAAAAAACAGCTTCAATGCTTGTGTTTCTGTCTTGCAAAATATTCTACTTAGACCCTTTATTTCCATCACTCCACCTAAAGTTTCTTGAGTTATCACTGTACTTGTTGATGGATTTTCACTCAAAAGGTCACGTATAACCTTGAAAAAACTGAAAAATCAGGAATGCTGATGCTTCTAACATTTCTAACATTGCCATTCCAGTCAGAAAAGAATGGCATTACACAATACCTCATTATACACTTCAAGATACGACACAAAAACACCAATTTTGCCTTCGGGTTTAGACTCCTTTTCCTCAAAAACAGAATTTATGCATCGTGGTATGAGACCACTGTAGACAAATGGCTGCATATGAAAAGATCTAATTAGTTTGTCAATAATACTTGAAAAAAAGGAACTGCAAGCCCACCTTAACATCTCCTTTCATGGTAAAAGTTTTGCCAGAGCCAACTTGACCATATGCTATTATTGTTCCCTGATATCCTGTGAGGACGTCTGCTACAAGATCTTTTGCACATTTCTCATAGACTTCCTCTTGGGCAGTGCCCTGCAAGATTACAGAGTGACAAATATGTTCATGAACCCAGGAAGAAAAAGGAAAAGAAACAAAAAGGTATATTCAATAAGCACCTGAATGATACTATCCAAGTGAAATGTAAGCTGTCTTTTGTAATGTCTTGGAGGACCACCTTCAATATGGGGCAGATCGATCCGTACAGTGCCTTTAGTTGGATCAGATCCATCATATGTAATGTGCGGGGAAGGAATATCAGTGGGGCGCAAACGCAGATAGGTCTTGATTCTGAATCGCCCCATTTCTCACAAACTTGGAACTTCAGCTGAGCATTCTCACATGTCATTTTCCAGATGATTTTTAAATTGACTTAATAGAAATCCTGGGCTTTTTCTATGTATTATTCTGATTCTCATCCAGGTGATTTTCTACTTTAAAGTATTGATAGCATGAAAAGACTTCTGCAAAAGGACTTATTCTGCAACATGACGTGTCAATCAGACCATAATAGTACACTAAAACATATTTCCAACTCTCCCCAATTTGAGGGGTAATTGTAAAAATGGAGGCCTTAAAATCTGTAACAAATTTTTGTAATGGGTCGATACATGTGGGTGCTTTCACCGTTAGTTTTTATACGCCGAAGGGCAAACCCTAGGGGGTGTGGGGTGAGACATTGTCGTATGTCATAAGATGTGCCTGTTGGACGCTTGAGATCTTCCCTGAATGCCATTTGGACGAGTGAGATCGGCCTTGGAGCTATGTCCCTTGTCAAAGATTGCATAGGGATGTCGACCAGATTGCATAGCAAGTAAATATGTTGCCATAATGGACAGATAAAGACGCAACATGATTGTGTTGACATTTTGGATCATACATGGATATGAAGGAAGAGATACAAAATGCATGACTTAGCTAACGATTCACGAGTATGCTCACTAACTAGAATAAGACATGGCTATGGCTTATATAGGTATGTCATGTCATCCACAATGCCACATCAGCAATGTGACGTCATCAATAGAACAACCTAACTGCTAATAGCCCTCATGATGACTAACACTGCTGATTTCAGCATACAGAGAAAACTGATCCATAAAAGAAGCTATAACTGCGGAAAAGTACGAAAGTGGAACCATATCTTTCTTTCCTTGTACCAGTCTCTTTTGGTGGCAACATAAGATCTAGCATAAAACTGCGGTACAGAAATCTGCTTTGATATGGACAAACATTGACAACTAGCCTTGAGCACCTTGACAAATCCCCAGTATCAGTAACTATTATACCCAAGTGACTTACAAATTCTTACTTAACACATAAAGGAGATCATCCTCAGATTGTGTACAAACAAGCAAGCATTTCCTTTAGAGCAAGTGTTTCCAAATTAAATTCCTGCTCAAGACCTGCTTGAGAGTGTAACGAGGTAATTTCTGCATCACTCTTTGCATTCATTTAAGCATCTAAGAAACAAAAGACTTCCCTTTCTTCTAGAAATTCCAATTTGTATCTTCACACTCAATCCAATTGGATTTTGAATCCTGAGCCTCATTTGTAGACAGACACAACACTTTGCTCTTTGATCTGTGTAATTTTTTGTTTAGCTATCTATTCATCAGCTTTAGCTTTGGCAAATACTAAGGTAAGGCCTGTTTCTAAATCATGTGTTTTCAGCTCATAAGCTTCAACTGTATCCTCAAGAATGAGTCTCAACCAATCTTCCTTTTGCAACGAAGAAGACAGCTCTGCTACTGTTCTTTTCTTAAGCTCTACCTTTGCATTTGCTACCTTCAAGTCTTTTTCCAGCACTATAGATGTATCCAGAGAATGCTGCAACTTTTGCGCAACATTTTTTAGAGACTGCTTTGTACCTTGATTAACTTGTAACAAAAAATCAATATGAAGATTAGCTGCTGTAAGTGCTGAATCTTGTTGCTTTACATTGCCTGGAGTTTCAAAATTTTAGCTTCTGCTTCGAGCGCTTGTTTCTGAAGACATTCTACAACATCCTTTTGGCTATAGTTCAGTACCTTAGAGTAGTTACTGCTTCCACATGATCGTCCATTTTTTACCTAGTTTCTGCCTCATAAGTTGATGTTGCATCTGATTAAAAGTAAGCTTAATACATTTCTTCAGCTCGTAGTAATTAGTAATGTACCTACATTCTTTGGACAAACCATTGAAAGCATGGATAATAAGAGTAGCATCATCTATATTTCCACCAGCACCAAAATACTTGTCCCTTAGAGTCTTCAGCTAACCAAGATACTCTCTCATGCTTGCACAGTCCTGAAGTTTCAGATTATGCATTTGCTTTTAAATATTGACCTGTTGCCTAGCTCCTTTCTGAAGAGAGTTTTCCTGTACAAACTCCAAAGCATGCTGAAATGTCTTAACAGTTCTGAGATTTGAACTGTAGCCTTAAGAAGGGTGATAGCTGTCTCCTTGTCCTCTGGAGTAACAGGATTCCAAACAGGTTTCAGAACTTCAGACAAATGATTGAGACCAATATGAATCTCGAAATTATCAAACCAGAAGTAGTAATTAGGAGTAGTGTTTATCACCATTGAGAAGATCACATGTAAGAATCTCCCATGACTATAGACAAGCCATAACCCGTCCTGACTAATAATCCCCTCTAGAATGGCAAGAACATCCTGCAACCATAGTTGGGCTGACCTACCTACCTAGCCGACCTGCTGATCTAGGTGGGAGAAGGCCGACCTAGGTGGGGATTTTTGGCTGACCTACCAACCTATTTCGCCAAAATCCAAGTTCCTATTTTCCTGCAGATACTACCTAAGCAACCTGCAATACATCTTTAAACAACTTCAAAATACTCCAATACATCTTTTAAACAACTTCAAAATAATCCATTGTGATATTAAAACTTAAAACAAAGCACATACATCCTAAGTTTGGCTAATAAATATAACCGCAGAATAAAATAGTAGCATCAATGAAATTTATGCAATTTGGGTGCGGTGAAGGCCAATTACATTTTAAAATCAAGCAGTAGAGAGTCTTGATCCAGAACAATGGTTGATACATGCAGAATGCACAATGCTGACAATACTGTAAAAGATTCAATCCACCAAATGATGGAAAATATGGAAAATGCTGATAATCATATAAAAATGTTTGGCAGCGCTGTTTTTGCACATTGCATCCAGCTTTGCACTGCTTAAGTTACAATGGGGCCTGATGAATCCAGTTTTGCACTCCCTCAGTTAGAATGGGATCTTGAATGAGTAATGAAGACAAATGAGTTTAATATGGGATTTTCGGCCACAATAGAGGAGCTCTAACAAAACATGGTTACTTGAAGAGAGGCCATAACCCAATTTTTCTGAAAATTCATTCCCACTGCTGCTGGCTGCTCCGCTCCATCTTCTGTTCAGTATTTGGATAGTACAGCATAAAGAAAAGAAAGATTCAAAACAATAAACTCACCTTTTGTTGCTGAAGAAACGCTGTTGTTCTTGGTGAAGAAACAGGCGGCAATAGAGCCGTGGGTTGTTCTGTTGTCGGTGTAAACAGAGGCCACCAACACTCAGCAGTTCTGGTGGCAATCTCTCTGTTTCTACAGAAACGGCAGCAGGGAAGAGCATCGTAACGAAAAAAGGGGAAATTTCTTTTAGGTAAAATTGACCCTTCCGACCCTGGGTCGGAAACTGCCAAACGCGAGTCCGACCTGGGTCAGGTTGACCTAGTCGGAAATTAGGTAGAAAATGGACGATCGTGTGGAGAATTACATTTCCCACCTTGAAAGCATGGGGTAGTGTGCCAGCCTTAACAAAGGGTCGACTTCCATATAGACAGTGCATTGCACAACATTCTTGTTAGATTGTACTAGAAATGTGGAAGTTTGGATAAGGCATAAGAGTTCAGGTAGAACTAAAGTGTTTGTTGTGGTAAAAATGATCTAAAATCTGAAAAGGAAAAGCGGAGTTCTAGACATAACAAATTGACTGCTTTGGAAGAAGAGACAGCTGAAGATTAGCCACGTTGATTTTTCTAAATATTCAACAAAATAATTAGGTTAATGTTGGCACAAGCTCGAAGGTGTGGCTCAGAGGACTTGCAAGAGGAACACAGAGGCAAAGCTATGTAAATATTCAAAAGTAGCCCAATGATATAAGGGCAAGGGGGATATTAATCTAAGACTATATCCAAAATAATGGCCATATACAAGAATTAAAGGGGACATCAATCCCATGAATGGGGTCATGGATGCAATGAAGATAAAAGACAAGAAGAGCAAGGATTATTTTAAGGATTGGCCACAAAGGGTGGATTTTACCTTTGGCATTATAAGATTCTCAGCGTTTTTCTCGTAAGGGTTGATGGTTTCATTGGTTAAATGCCTAACTGATTACATGATAACATGATCTTTGCAAGTTCCTTGAGCATCTCATTCTCATTCAGGTCAGTTTCATTGTCCATTTTATTCATTACATGAATCCATATTATTGTTGTGGAGGTAGACCTCCAATAGTAAATCCACATTTATACGTCATAGATCATTCTTTCAAATAGTTTTTTTTTTTAAATAAGTTGTAGTATATGTAACCAAAATGCTATTATTCAGCAGATTTAAGAGATTAGCTTAACATATTTGTTTGTGTCCGTTGTTTGTTTATGCAGATAATCAGCCTTAAATGAAGACCCATCAATTCTCAATGCATTTTGCTTGAAGAGAGAGACGTTTCATCACAAGGTTTTGAATTTAAATTTAGGGTGACGAAAATGAAAGGAATTGCCATTGATCCTCTGCATATAGCACAACATGAATATGGCGTTCATTTGCAATATTTTGTATTTGATAAATAGAATTTTTTTTTTTCCTTTTTCGTTTTATCTATTTCCCTCTTTTCTCTTCTATTTATTTCCAGTATTTTTCTGGTTAGTAGAATCTAATATTGATAAGGACTTTAGATTATCTATTTAGTTGAGTTTTGCTTGCCGTTTGTCCCCGTTGGAGCTCTCTTAATATCTGCAAAATGTGTCTGTCGTGATGTCAGCCTCCCTTATCTCTGTAACATATCAAGCTGATGGGAAAGTATAACAGATTGATTAAAATAGTTGCATTTCATTAATGCTAATGTTCCATTGCTCCCTTTCGCATTTCTATTTTTGAACTAGCATGTGATCCTCTTGCACTATTTCGTTATTGGCTAACTTTTGACGGATTATATTGTATCTCTGTTTTGCCATGCAGGCTGAAGTTGAGTCTGCAACAATGACTGCACATTATGACGACCATACGTATTCTGACCAAATACGCATACGTATTCTGACCAAATACGATCGTCACACGGGCTGCATGCATAACGACACCTTGCTCCATCGCAGCCGCTGGAGTGGCACAATCTTGACCGTCGTCG
>JAANSK020252964.1:0-13064 GCA_011763485.2 Isoetes engelmannii
TCCTTTTTCAACACACATAAAAAATGGTACAATATGGCCCCCAATTCATATACAAAAAAAAAAAAAAAAAAAAAAAAAAACTGGATGCAAAATCTTGACCAAAACATAGGTTAAAAACCAGAAAAAAAAAAGAGAAAAGAAATGTGGAATAAGTTCAAAATCGTGAAATGGTGGTTTCTATTCTTTCCTAATAAATCCCAGTGAATGATTTAATTGTGGATTGATTGTTTGGAGAAACCTTCAATCCTTTGAGAATTCCTAAATATCCTGCCTTAGCCAATTCTTAAGCCTAGCCTTTCCTTAAATTCGTCGTGGATTTGATAGAGCAGATCTCGAGTGGCTAGATTGGTTTTTCCTTAGAACTTTCCTTCTTCCAAAATTCAGACTTTCTCAGGGTTTCTCTTGCTCATGATAGCCCAGTTGGGTGGTGAGCTGGTGCAAGATTGTGTTTATTTCCTGATGATTGTTTCGCAGATACAGTTTGGAGTTTACACATTCTTATCAAATTAATATCAGAGCCAAGTTTCAATTTCTCGTGGCAACAATGGTGTGTTCCACATGCTTGAGGGCAAGCATCTCGAGGAAGGGGATATGGTCTATGGGGTATGTAATAAAAGCCCTGGAAGCATACATTATGTTCTCTTGCTTTTGAATATGTCCTTTAGGAATATGGAGACCTCTGTTACTTGACTCTACGCTATTTGAATATGTCCTTTAGGAATATGGGGACCTCTGATACTTGACTCGACGCTATTTGCACTTCTGGTACATTTTTACTCTCATCCCAAGCACTGAGTACATCTTTACTCTCATCCCAAGCAGAGTAGACAAATTTGGAGTTCAAAGTACAAGTTTACAAGCTTGCATAGTAGACAAACTTGGAGTTCAGAGTACAAGTTTACAAGCTTGCATAGTAGACAAATTTGGAGTTCAGAGTACAAGGTAGACAAATTTGCAGTTTAGATTTTCTTTACAGTTGCTTTTGATTGTTCCACATATGACATATTTTATATACATCATCATCAATCTTTCAAATCAAACTCCGGAAGAAAAGAATCCTCTTACACTTTATGCACAAAAAAAATAACACATCAGATTGGGGCTTGTATTGGCACCTTTGTTTTCATTATATGTGACCTTATGATAAATAGTCGTGTACCTGGAACACTAAAGCTTTAATTACAATATATAGGAGGGTCTTGGACCATGGTCTACTTGTGGTTCATACCAACACATAAAAAGCGAGTTTGATTTTAATCTTCCAATCAATTGGGCATTTGAATTGGGCATTTGACTATCCAGTATTCCATTCCATGGGAATGTAATATAGGTTCATTTTGCTATTAAAAAAAAAGTATACCTACTGCCTTAAACCAAGGGCTTGCTAATAAACAGTTTATTGACAAAGATTAAATAAAATAAAGAAAAGAAAACAGACGAGGGCATCCAAAACTAACTAGATCACGTGAAGTAAACTCAAGTAACCAGGGATACAAAAGTTTGAAACTGCAGGTAAATATTGATATTTATTCCTCGGGGCACCTAACATTTACAAATTGATATATACCGTTGTTGTTCTTTAAGTTCTCCATCATCGACGCCTATCCCTTTTTGGCAAACCCATCTTTGCTTTAGCATATCTTAAATTATTATTCAGGAAACACATTAAGTTATAGCCCATTACAGATGATGATGAATTTCCACAAGCACTAAATGACCAGTTAGGATACTCTATTCGCATGCCTCCTCTATCAGAAGAAGGTAAGACGATGTCCTGGAGTTGGTTGAGGGCTTCAGTTGCGCACAGCACGTCCTGCAACATGTTGTCATTCAGTATTAACAATAGTGTTATCCATATAAATAAAGATGTCAGCACGTCCTTCTGCTCCCATTTGATCCACATATAATTACCTGGAATTCAACGAACGCCACAGGAAAGCCAGCTTTCATTTGCATTTTGATCCTCCGGAATCCTGGAAACCTGCATCAACAATCTGAAGTCATTTGAGAAGAAATGAAAAGCAAACATATGAAGCTGTGGTGCTTACCTATAAAGCACAGACATCAGTTCCTCTTGATTGCATTGTTGTCCAAGATTACCAATAAAAAGAGTAGAACATGGTGCATTACTACCTGATGGCAATGGGACCAGTGATTTTCCCTGTGTTAAACAATAAAATGTCAATGACCTGTATGTGACAGATTTCTATGATATAAATTCCACCTGCACAGATATGCATTTATAAAATGCATCCAAAAAAAGGAGGAGCTGCTAATAAAATTTACATTCCCCTGACAATTTGGGTCGCATGTTTCACAGCATTGAGTTGGCGGTTGAATTTCGGAAGCGATGGCACTCTGCTCTGGTGGCGCAGATGAATGATGGCTACTAATGTCACAAGTACAAAGGCCAACTGACAGTGCCTTGTTCACTTATATCCCAGCTTGAAAAATCAAATGTGCCAAACTAATATGATAAAGTATCATATATCCATGATAAGTGCATTATGACAGTTAATGTTGTACTATAGTTTAAAAATCGTATTTAACTTCATAACCCAGAGACATACCAACATTACAGGTGAAAGGCCATCTTGAACCATTCCATATGGATTAGAATTCCCGATCAAACTGAAGATAAAGGTGATGCACGTGAATCAATTGGTGCCAAGATATTAGCAGACACTGGGAAATGCTTATAGTTGTTATACAAAGAGTCTGTGACTACATTCTGGATGCCAAAAAAGTGTGGTGTTGACCTTTGTGAGGGTGGAAAAGCACCCATGTCGTTGTGAAGAGAATGCATCATCCCATTCATGTGAAGAGTGCCGCCAATCCCTGTGAGTGTTTAAATTGTGGAAAACATGTGTAAGGTCTTGCAACTGCCCATGGGATTACCTAAGCCTAAAACAACTTGGAATGCTGCAACAATAGTATTTAGATCTCAAGTGACAAGAGCTCTTATGAACTTATTTGTAAATTTAAATAAAACCAACTTAAGTTGTTGCCACGTCACTGCTATGAAATTTACTTCTATAAGGCTGAAACTGAAAATATCCAACTATATGGTGGAAAGGACAATGCCGGGCAATGCTTACATCAACAGACACCAATAGCGCAAGTGAACATTTCATGCATGTGCATGTTTCCAAGGGATTCAATACCGCAAGTACCTAGATGACTACATGCTTGAAAGATCTTTATCAGTTTCAGAGGAATATATGAAATAAAGAAAGCTTGCACATATTATGCATTGTGTGGGCGCTCTCATTCCTGGTTCTGTCTGAGCTGTGTAGAAATTTTAACTTCAGTGGATTTGGCTTCTACCCTCTTGAAATATTTCTCTGCTGCCATCTTACACATTCAGCTAATCTTATTGGCATCAAATACTGTATCGTAAGTCAGTGCTCAGGTTTAAAAGCCTCAAAAAACATAGTTATGGAAACTGGTGAAGTGAAACTATAGCAATAATTTCCAAGTAACAGTTATGTCCTTATCATCCAGTGTTTTTTTGCAAAGGTTGATAAGGAAAAAGTGTAAAGGACACTGATATGGACGCAAAAACGCCAGCAAAAACGTGAGTACTCTACATGGGCAGTTCTGATTATATAACAGAAAGGAATTGCATGTTCTTTTGTTAAACATATTCTTACATGGCTGCAAAAATAACCATCAAAGCCAAAATGTAATATGTACCTGATTCAGACCGAAACCCTGACAGGTCTAATGATCCTCTGTGTCTTTTCTCGGGAGCAATAAAACCACCTTCCTCTGCGGAAAATGAATAGAATTTTTAGGCTACTGTTATGCTGCTACATAAAATATTCGCTTTTCTATATAAGTAACTTAAAACCTGAATGAAAATGCTTTGCTCTAGAGTTTGACCGTGCAAGCTCAACATTTAAAGTTGTTTTTGTCTCAGGATCAAACATTATTCCCTGCAAAAGATAGAGGTTATATGGTGAATTATGTATTACGGCAAGAAGTCGAGCCTGAACAGTGAACAGTAAGGAACAATACATCTAAGGCCTCCTTTGCTGTAAGAGCAGATGCCTGATCTCTATACACAACAAAAGCAACCATCTGCAAAACAAAAACCATTTAATAGAAACGCTTATAAAAGAAACATGTCACATGTTACTTAGTTTGTCTAATTCGCCCTAAAGCTCTTTAACATATATCGGATTTGAAGCATAGCAACAATAAGGCTGTCAATTAAACAAAAGTAAGCTTGCTGTATAAATAAACCAGCCATGACCGTGAATAAAAGTTTGGAATCTCTCAATCAAAATGCATTCATGAAAACTGGTCAGTGTATGTCCCATTGTCAAATATAAACTAATGCTGTCAACTGCATCTCAATCCTTCAAAGGGCATCTTCGAATGCACTGGACTGAGTGTACGGGTCCTGTTTTGAATTCTAGCCCAGAATAAAGTTGACGAGGGAGGATATTTGGCATTACCATTTGGCACTTAGGAGTTATCAAAACAAACCAATTCGATGCAAACCTGATATGAACGGCCAGTCTGTTTCAGCTGACAAAAATCATAGCCGCTGTGGACGCGGAACAAGTTGTAGATTTCTCGCTCTTTAACGTCATCCGGTAATCCAGAAACAAAGAGCGTCTTCACTTCGTCGTCCATGGCCCTATCTATCTTAGATTTTGTCGGCTTGAAATTAGGTTCAGTTCAATAACTGTAATGTCAGAAAGAGTATAGTTGCCGGAAAATATTTTGGGCGCTTGACGACGGCTTTCGTGCGTGTCATTTGCCCGTCATTTTTTCCCTGGAAACTTTGAATCCGAAGCTATGGATATGGCGGAGAAGATCAGACTGGAGAAAGTAGAGGTTGAGGAAGATAGCAATAGCCCATTATTTCTGAAGGACCCAGGATCAAATTTATCAATAGGAAGATCACTTTGCTGCCCTGGAGACTTTACAGTATCAGATCATCATGTTCTTTTAGGGTTGATTAAAGACGGTAAGAAGACTTTGGTTGAAATGAAAGTAGAAGGCCCCAATCCAGTTTGCGTGTTAAGACATAAAATGAGGCCTAAAGTTGAGTTTTTTGAGAAAGGTCAAAGTACATTTTTGAAAGTAGGAGACCAGATTTCTTTGTCTGTTATCAAGCCGGTATTCTGGATTTTGAAAGGCGAAGACGCTGTAGCTGAAATCAGAGCACCAGAGCAAACAGGAAATGAAATGGAAAGCGAAGAAGCAGGAATTACTGAGGCTATTGCAAGGAGGAAGAAATTAAGCCTTGAGAGGGAAAAAAAGACTATAGTTCGACCTGTAAATCAACTGAAGGACGAAGATCTAGCTGACAAGCCAGAAGGCAAGGAAGAAGATTTTGCAGCATTAGACACTTTCAAAGGCAACAATTATATCAAATTTGACCCTGTTAAAGGTATTTTTGTCTTCCATCAGTTATTTATCTTGTTGATTATCTTTATGAATTGTGACTTATTAACATAGTCAAAAGTAGATCTTGGTTTCTTGGTGGAAGGTCAAGAATTCGAGAAATACCGAAGAGGACATAAGTTGGATACAAGGAAGTGGCATTGTCATATGAGTTCACAACATGAAGTTGAAGATTCAGATGATGAGACTAATGAAACTGCAAAAGAAAGATCAAGAAGTAAAGAAAGAAAAGCTGTTCATGGAAAAAGGACAGTGATAGAAGATGATGAGGACTGGCAGGGTGAAAATGAAGAGGAGAAGCAACGTCTTGCAGGCATAAAATCTTCTAAAAGAAGGAAACGAGTTAGGTTGAGGTCCCCCAATGAAGAAAAGGCTATGGACATTGAAAAGAGTAGAGAAAGCTCACGGGACGAAGAAGAAGAAGAAGAAGAAGAAGAAGAAGAAGAAGAAGAAGAAGAAGAAGAAGATGATGATAATGATGAAAATGAAGATGGTGATCTTGAAGGGTTTATTGTGGGGGATGAAGAGGAAGAAACACCATTAGAAAATGACAAGGATGAAGAAGAGCTATTGGATGCAACTAGTTCCGAAGATGATGATAATGAATCTGATACAGAACAAGAGGAGACGAATGGAAAACCCTTCTGTAAATATGGGAAAGGATGTTATAGGTATGTTTGCTTGCCCATAATTTTGCAATTTAAGTTCACGAAGCTTATTTGGTTTAAGACTTTTCTGTTTTTTATTTACAGGAAAAATAAGGAGCATTTAGCAAAATTTCAGCATTCACGATGACGCAAGGATCTCCTTGTTTGTATACAATGCAAGGATCTCCTTGTCTGTATAGTTTGTATTGTTGATTCTTCTGTGTGTATGACTATTTTTGGAAGTACAAGTCGGGGTAATCTGTGGCAGAAATTATGTGCAGCAAAATATCATGATTGTTAAAAAGCTCTGAATACAAAGATCAGTAAATGAAGTGAACATTGGTGCACGGCAACATATGATGGTTATAACAAATGGACTTAAACTTGTTGAGAATTCGGGTAGAGTTCCTTATACAGCCCGTTTCCCTGCATGGCTTCAATCTGGCCATCGATGATTGGATTTGAGGGTTAGAATTGTGCCACCCAGGGGAGGGGGGATGTATAAGGAACTTGTTTTGAGAATTCTCCAGTGATATGATATAAGGATTTTGTCATGTTTCTATATTGGCTTTTATCCCATCACAGCACCACATCTCTAGGCTGGGGCAGATATCATGAAGAAACTTACAAACCAAAAAGACGAAATCAGGCAAAAAAAGGAAAAAAAAAAAAACTCTTATCAGCTTCTTCTGGTTTCCCACAAAGCTTAGATACTCCACAAGAGGAGTCTACAGCAAAGTTCTTTTGTTTACAACATTGATAATTTTACAGGCTCCTTGACATGACTCATTGTAAGTTATGCCATCTTAAATTGTGGTTTTTGGCTGCCCCTTTGTGATTGGATTCAGGGTTGCACTTCCACAGCTTAAACATGATGGCAGTCTTTGTTCAGGAGCTACAGATATTTCTTATATTGGGTCACTGAAGCTACCTCATTGGTCAATCCCAAGGTCTCCATGCTAGAAGGTAATTTAGAAATGCATATTGATTTTAAATTTTCTGCCTCAACAATGAAAGATAAACAACTACTATCATTTGATATGAGGCCCTGTTAGACATGTTCCCTTTATCCTGTAGATGGCACATATCAGAGAGGTTTTAGATAACAGGAAGTCACACAGGTTGGCAATTAGTTCTCCTTCCCATCTAGCTCATAGCCATGCATGAAGGCTCAATCAAGCCCATGAATCCTGAATAGAAGACATTTCAAAAACAGATCCTTATCCTATAGCACTGTATTTTGAAAGGTGATCCTGTAGCGGGTATCAAGTTCTATTATTATGATCCTATAGCAGGTATCTTGTTGTAAATTGAAAGGTGCCCACTCTTGCCGTGACAAAGAACTATATCTGTCTTCTAGCAACCCCATGTTGTCTTCAGGCACACGATTGGTGGATGCCCCCAGATGATTTTAAACTTGCAGATATTTATAGTCCACCCAGAGTCCCTGGCCACGAAGAAACCTGCAGATGATTATGAAATTTGGTCTGTCACACATTATTTCCATATGAAGTTTGTGGCTTTCTGGTTATCAAGTTTATGGTTGACTACATGTTCTCTCTTTTTTTCTAACTTCCTAAATGATCTTATGCAGGACCAGTGTGGGACAAACTATAAAAAACTAACAAGTATATTTCCTTTATAATTTAAGCTAGCCGGAAGGGGTCTATGAAAACCTAGATCTTAGCCGGAAAAATACAAAGAAACCCACAAATTTTGACCGGTAAACTTCTTGGAAAAAAATTTCTCCATCAAATATTTTCAATTTTAACTGCTAGTGTTCCTAGGAACTTGGCATAGACTGTGCAGGACCTCCTTCCAAACACCAAGATTGAAAATGAAGTGTTTTTTTGGGGCGCAAGGATCGATCACATGCATACCAAAATAACTAATGTGAATTCAAAAGAAAGTACTCAATGGATTGTAATATATGTAGAACTCGAGACGTCATATGTATACGAGTGACAAGATAAAATGATGAATTTTTCCATCTATGCTTTAGGTAAAGTATACTTAAAAAAATATTGCCAATATATACTATAATAAAAAGGTTGATCTCTCAAGCAACTTCCTCTTTTGAGATTCCTTCAAGGCTTCAATGTTGACTTTCCTTCAAGACTTCAACAACCAGTGGCTTCAATCCTGATATCCATCATTCAGTCACATTGTTTAAAGATAAGCTAAGATAAAAAATTTAACGTCATGCCACACAAATTTGTCACGTTATCAAATATTTTTAGGCTACAAAAGCTACTTATGCTTCGCATTGCCGGGCACACATTTGCTAGTGATTCATCCCAATTCATAATGCGTATTATGAGTATGATTGTCAAGCTTACGTTACTCTTGACATTGGAAACTCCATGATAGCATTAATACTTTATCTCAAAAAATTAGTTCAAAAAGACAAAAAGCAATTTGTCATTTCAACTCTAATAAGCCAAGTCCCCAAGAGGGCCACCCTATACTGGTACATTATATATTCCCCACCAATGGGATCAATCCCTCTAGATACCAATGAATCCATTGCATCACTATTATCAAACATAATCAAAACAATGTTTTTGGCCAACAACTTGATAGATTGAAATGGAGAAAGTTGAAGGCGTCGCAGAAGACGAGATAACCACACACGAAATCATGAGAAATCTAAATAACCTCCAGTAAAATAGCCAAGGACTGCACATGAGGATAAATTCTCCGTGCACTTAATATGAGCTTGGTGGTCCACCTCAATCACAGGAATACCAGAAGCTTGCACTACATTCTGAAAATCAGAGTGATAAAGTATGTCATCAGAAGGTAATTGTTGTTGGAGCTGAGCTTGTCGAGCTTTCAATGTGTCTAAAATTACCGATAACTCGTCTCTGTTCCCCTCAAACAAAACCTGTAAAGCAGCTGACACTCTAGCTTTTCTAGAATCACTAGTGATATCTTTACAAATCCAATCACTAAATCTTTGATAAGAGGCTTTTGTAATAGAATCAGATGACTTCCAAGCACCAGCAGTAGCTTGAGCTTGAGAAGCAAATTCCTAGGAACTTTTGTGCCCAGATTCACAGTACTTTGCAGGGGAGGAAAATCCCCTTCTTGGAGAACCATCGAAGGCGAAGAACTATCCATTGGTTGATTGAACTCCATTTGTGCCTGGGATGCAGAAGCCGTCATCTCTACCAAAAGTGGCCGAAATTAAAAAGGCCTAATCCGGCCCCTAATCTGTAAACAAAACCTATCAAAAGTGGTACTATTAGAAAGCTCTTGGAACAAGCTTTCCAACGAGCTAAAGATCATCGAAAACAGAGACCGGATCCATGAGATACAAGAAAAAGTGTCGGCAGCCCTAAGCGCCATAGTCATGGGTGCCCATCTGCTTTTTTTAATTGAAGGATGCTTCCATTCATAATAAATTTGCAAATACAACCCAACTCTATGTGATATCAACTCATTCACGCTGCCACAATGGTTGCGTGGAGTTAATCACAAAGCAAACGTAACATTACACCCATCACAGCTTACTAAAGAAATTATCCCATAATTGCTTACCGAACCTTTGATCTGTCATAGCTCGACCTGCTTGCTGAGTTTAGATTTTAGAGATATTAAGATCTTAGAGGAATGTGAGTAATTCTGAGAGAATACAAATGCTCTATGTCTCTTCCAAATAACCAAAAGGAGCCATCCTTTGCACAAGTGTATAGCATTCCTCTTTAGTGCAGACCACCCAGTGGGAAAAAATCCCTAACACAATATATGCAATTGAATAAGATACCTCAAATATTTCTTTCATATGGCCTCAAGCAGTTTGAATGTCTATGCAGTCTAAGAAGCAGTGCTTCCCATCTTTAACAAAGTTTTTAAACAAACTTCTTTTACATAAGAGAAAAACAGTGCAAATACATGTTGAGGTAGCAAAAGTCAAGTGATGTTGCAAGGGTATTTGAGGTATTATTACAAGGGAATGCTATAGTAGGGATTTTAAACAGGTTTACTTTGGGAACATAGAGAATCCCTGAAACAGTTTCCTGGTAGTAATGTTCAACCAGGTCGCAAATGATATACATGGATACTCTTAGGGGTGTCTTTGCACTTTTAGATAGCTAACAACTTGTTGAAGAGGTGCCTAAAGTTTTATACCATTTGGATCAGATTTGATTGGGTGAATTGAAGCTGAAACACAAAGTCAAAACTGGGTCATATGAGGTCAAACCTAGAACCTGAGAGGTAATTTTTACAGTAGGAGCTTGGAAGTTAATTTTTTATTTCTGCAAAAGCAAAAGGGTATATTTGAGGTATTATTACAAGGGCATGCTATAGCAAAAGGATTTTGAATAGGTTTACTTTGGGAACCTAAAGACAGTTTTCTGGTAGTAATGTTCAATTAGGTCGCAAATGGTATGCATGGATAATCTTAGGGGTGTCTTTGCACTTTTAGATGGCTAACAACTTGTTGAAGATGTGCCTACAGTTTCAGACCATTTAGATTAGATTTGATTGGGTGAATTAAAGTTGAAACATAAAGTCAAAACTGGATCAATGAAGGTTAAGCCTAGAACCCGAGAGGTAATTGTTACAGTAAGAATCTGGAATTTTTTGTCACAAAACATACTATATTGCATGTAGTTGGTTATAATTGTTACAGTAAGAATCTGGAATTTTTTGTCACAAAACATACTATATTGCATGTAGTTGGTTACAAAATACTTTTTGTCTAGGGAAGTTTAACCCTTCCAAACAAAAGTAAGCATACCATACAAAAGACTTTTTGGCAAGGGAAGTTTAACCCTTTTATAGAAAATAATTAGACAATAGAGGTCAGTGCATTGTAAACAAAAAGTAGGGGTCAGATAACTTACACATGTAGAGGTAGACAAGTAAATGCAGAAAGCTCAAGCAATTCCTTGTGCAATCTTTAGATAGTTGCAGTAACAACATCCACACTTGGTTATCAGTGCTGGATTGAACCTTTTTTTCCATCTACAACATTGCACGGGGCTCCTCGCTTTGCATCAGGTGTCATCTTCCATACACAAACACAAGTGCAACCAATTAAATGCATTCCATCAGGTGGACCTCCAAAAAACAGAGAACCATTTCTTGCTGATTGCTTGTTTTTTATTGTTAGTTCTTGGCTTCTTGCTCATTCTTTAAATTGCAGAAATTTTTGTCTGTGTTGTTGCTTTGGCATCATTCAATCCAACTCTGGACTGTTCTGTTATAGATGCCAGCATCTGCTCTACATAAGCTATGAGAAATCAACATGAAGGATTCTATTCTTCTTGTTCAGGTATAGGCTTCTTGTGTGGGTTTGTGTAGAGTACTTTTCACGTCTACATTGTTGTTACAAAATCTATCTTGGTTGAACATTTCAAGATTTTCCTAAATCACAGGATCCCTTCCAATCTGGCCAAACATTCACCATCAAGCAGGTCTGCTTTGGAATGTGGTAGCCTGCTACGTTACATCCATTAGGCATGCCTTACATTGGTGATGGGTAGGCTTAAGAAAGAGAAACCAACTAGACATTATGGCTATCATAGGATGTCTGAAGATTCTCCTAAATCACAGGATCCCTTCCAATCTGCCAAACATTCACCATCAAGCGGGTCTGCTTTGGAATGTGGTAGCCTGCTACGTTACACGCATAAGGCATGCCTTATGTTGGTGATGGGTAGGCTTAAGAAAGAGAAATCAGCTATCATAGGATGTCTGAAGATGCATATTTTTATACATAACAAAGGTTGTTGCTTGTGCAAAACATTATGTTGGAGATGGAGAAACAGTTGGGGGATGGAAAGGCTACTTGACGTTCATGCTTCTCCATTTATAGCTAATGCTTCTAAAGGGGTCTATTGTGTGATGATCGCCTTTTCTTATTGGAACCACATAAAAATGTATGGCAACAAGCATCTGATCACAGGCATTTTGAAGGAACAAATGGGTTTTAAAGTATTGTTAAATTTTGTTGTAAGGAATAATGCATTTTAATATCTATTGACTTCAGCCCTGTGTTAATGCAGGGCTTTACTATTTCAGATTACCAAGGAGTAGACAAGGATTAGACAAGATGGTTGAACTTCCTCATAAAGACTATAGCTACTGTGTTTTTTCCAGTCTTGATGCTAGCATCGACATGGTTAGTGGATGTGTTTTTATCTACTCGAATGTGATGTGCCTAGTATCAATTACATTTTTTCTTGAATTGAAATTGGAATTGTTTTGAAGATATTGACGGGAATATCACCCAGGGGGTTCACCTTTATAGAGGTGGTATACGTCATCTGCGTTCTTGAAGTTGGAAAAAACCCCCCTTATAAGGATTCCTACCAAGAAAAACCCTCCTTATATGGTTTTATATTTTCTTAAATTTTATACCCCTACCTTAGATTTGACCCCTAACTTTTTGTTGATTAGCTAATCTTGCAGCACTTGTAGTCTAAAATTTCATGTCCTCATGTACCCCTTCCCTTAAATTTACAAATTTAAAACTAAAAAAAACTTAAATGAAGCCTTACATATGCGTACGGAATTATGTAGTAAAAACCCCCCTCCCGACCACTCACATGTTTGGTAAGGTTCATCGATGTGAACCCCCCTTGGAATATCATATGTATATCATATTCTAGAAGGGCCTACGAATATTAAGAGGTGTCTAAGGGCTCAAGGGAACCGTGCACTAGCCATGTGTCGTCTATTTCAACATAAAGTAAGTGTCAAAGTAAATGACTTGCTTAGAGATAGAGAACCCCAAGCTCATTCAGAATAGTTATTACAGGTTACAGAAATAGCTTAAAGTTACTCCAGCATGTGTTCTTGCATATCCATGGAAAATACTTGCTCATGGACAGGCCACCAAGTTGTTAGGGATTCCAGTTGGCATTCATGTTGGTGTTGGAGCTGCACGCGAAGAAATTATTAACGATCTGGAGAAGCATTTGTTTTGGTGGTCCACTGCAAAGTTGTCCCTTGCTGGTCGCATTACAGTCGCCAAGTCAGTCC
>JAANSK020252975.1:0-13063 GCA_011763485.2 Isoetes engelmannii
TAAACAAAGCCCTATGAGATACCATGTGCTGCATGAGGGGTTTTGGCCTCGTTCCCAATGGAACTCTATAGAATCAAATGTTCAAGAAGTACAAGAAGAAGGGGACAACTTAGAAGAAGAAAAAGAAGAAGAAGAAGAAGAAGAACATTATTGTGGTCCTGCTAGTGGTCGACCTAAGGAAGTTTTTAGGCCTGAGAAACATATTTCACAGGGAATGTTCCTTATAGTGAGGCCTGAGAATGTAGCTGAGACACCTTTTTGGTTGGGTGTAGCATTGACAGATCCAAAAAAACACCCAGACGGGATTACTAAAGGGTTATATGTTCATGTTCAGTGGTGGAAGCCGTTATGTCGAGGAGCGAAAACAATTCAAGCTCAGTATCGTGAATGTTGGACGAAAAGATGGAAATGCAATCCACAAGATGAAAAACAATGGGTGGATGTTTTGTCAGTGATTCATGCTTGGAAACCCAAAAAGTCTGCAATGACAATGAAGTGCCTTCAGCAAATTCCCGAAAACATAGTTAAAATTGTACGAGACCATCTTGAATTATGTAATCATTGAAAAAGTTTCAATGTAATCTCATGTGATAAAGCAATGGAATGCGTCATGTTCAAGCGTTTCTTATAAGTTACTCTTATAGATTTGCAATGTTCTGCTCCTTTTTTTCTAAATGGAAAATAAAAGTAGGGCCACACGTTGGAACATTGTAGTTTCAAAATAATGCATAAGTCCCACTTTTCTTGAATATGTGATAAATGTCTTGCCTTGATAACGAGTACTTCTCTGATTAACTTTCTGTGAATTCAGAAGTTCAAATAACCTGTTTCGGACACGAAAGAAGAGAAATACAGAAGACTTGTTACTCCCAAGTTAACACAAAAAAACAGAACAAATGTTCTGGGAGGACTTACGGCGAGCTGAGAAGCACAACAGGATTTCCGGCGATCTTGAGCCCAACAACATTGCCATACCCAGCTTTCATTCTTTCCATAAAAGCAAGCGGGTCCCCTGCCATCTCCAACGCCATGTCCGAGGCGGGGCCTGGGGGAAAACCAACAGGAAGAGGCCGTGTGAAAGTTCCACTTGGGAAGCTGCATTGTTCCCCGATTGAATTGCCAGAGCTGCCATCACTCGACTGAAGAAGAAGCTGGAGCCATTGGGTTATGGAGAATTATCACAACGTTTCCCTTTCAGCAATTTCCCAACCATCCCATCACGCCTTGTGGCAGAGTTTCTTTCTTTAGTGTATGAAGCAGACCCCTATGAATTTGACAGAATAGCTAACAGAGCTTAAGTCGTAATCCAGGTAGATCTTTTGCTCAATCTCATTGTGGTAAAACTAATCATGCTGAAGATTCTGGCTAGTGTAAAAAGAGATGGAAGAGAATGTCCTGTTTGCACATTGTTGTTTGTCTCCCATTCAAAGTGTGGAAGCTCTAGCATAATCTTAGTAAGCTTCCCTTATGGGGGGATGCTAATATTTCAATTTGCTGCTTTCATTTGCTATTTAATTTTTACACGTTTCAAATATGTGGATGGCATGGTTGTCTCATGTTCTTGCTTAGGATTGAACATTTAAGTTATGATATGGTTCCACATGAATATGATATATTTCTGTCGTTGTAAAACTCCTGCAGAGCAGAAGTCTAGCAAAGCTCTACAGAGTTTGGCAGAGATCAAGCACACAAAGCTCTCTAGACGTCCACTATGAGAAGAATAGGGGACTGGCAGCACATAATCAATCTGATCTCAACGTTTTGTGGTAACTTTATTTCTCTTCTAAGATGCAAAACCTGGTTTGTACAAGAACACACAGCCCGGTGTCCATGACCTAAAAGTGATAATATTGCTTCTGAGATTTAGTATATTTGGTTTAGCGACCAAAATAAGAAAACTAGGCTAAATATATTGAACCCAACTATGGCGATTGTAATTGAGCACACATTTGATACATGTGAAATTTTCAGTTGATACATGTGATTGAGCACACATTTTGATACATGTGAAATTTGAGACGTGTGCTATTCTGCTTCTATTCTGTTGTAGGACTACATGTCTTTTATATTTCTTCTATTCTGCTTGTTTGCCACAGTACAGTAACTTAACTAGCGACGCCTGGCTGATCGGGGAACTTCTGATGTGGTTTTAGGAATCTTGTCCAGATGCATTAGACAAATTTCTGCATGTTTCCTACTATGGTAGCCACCGTGCCTGAATACATCAACCAGAGAGCTGCACACATCTGGATTGGTTGCTACTTCCAATGCTGTATCTTTATTGTGCAAGAATCTCTCTAAGATCCAGGTTAGACGTTCTCTTAAATGTTCATTTTTATGTTGCTGAAGAATTGTTATCATAGGGTGCACCATGCCTGCTTTCTGCAACTCCTTCAAACCTGCTTCCACATTTACTGGCCCTTGGATCAATGTGGAAAGTGCATTTATTGCAGCCTCCAGAACTTGAATGTTTCTGCTCTCCAAACAAGCAACAAGGGGTTCAAGGGCATTGGCTTCTATAAGGCAGAATGTTTCTTTAATTGTGCAGATTCCTCCATGGACAGAACACAGATGTACTGTATCTTTTGACTGGAAAACAAATGGGTGTAAACATCCACAGATGGTTTGCACAGGAACTTGTTTGAGCTCAGCAAGGTATTTAGATTTTTTTGATAGGTTTTGCAGAGCAATGGCTGACAATCTCTGCACTTCATCTAGATGTATTGTATTTAGAAATAATTGGAATAAGAAAGCTAGGTCATAATCCATGGCAATCTCTAGAATGTCTGGATCCTCCAAATTGAATGTGAACCTTGCCAACACGCCAACTAGTCCTTCCTGCAATTTTGGTATAAAATTCTTGGTCCTTATTCTTGGAGCCATGTGCCCAACTTCTTGAATTCTACGTAGAATAATAGGCAAAATGCCTGCATGATATAATGCGCTTGTAAGTTGGAAGTCCATAACAGGAAGATTAGCTAAAAGCCCTGCAGCGTAAGCAGCTATTTCCATACTTTGCTCATTGTTTCCCACCAAATTCACCAATTTTACAAGTTGATGGGTATTGATCCTTAGACCATGTGCAAGTTCTTGACCCATGTGTGGTGAAAGGCGATTCAATAGCCGCAGAGAAGTCATGACAAGATCTTTTTGAGGAGCCTCCAAGAACTGTATGAGACTCACAATGGCACCTGCACTTTTTAAATGCTTCACAATGTTTATCACTTCAACGGGTGATGAAGCAAATCCTATTAGGACTTGTAACAGTTTTGCCTGAACAGATGGCGTTTGATTGCTGATTAAATGTAAGAGATGATGCACAACTTGTTCTGATGTGAAGGTATTCCCATCTTCGTCAATCTGAACAGATTCCCACCCAGTTCCAGAGTTTACCACATTTGCAACTACAACTGCTGCAATTTCTTTTAGTTTTGTTGGAACACGACTAGCGATTAATAGATCTTTCATCAGAGCCTGCAAAACTCCAGCATCCACTAATAGCTTTCCATTGCTGTCTAAATCAGATAAAGTAGACAGAGCTTGAAGGGCAGCTTCTTGGACTGTCAACTTCTTGCTCCTAAGCATTTTAACCAATTCATTTAATCCTTCCTTTGCAAGCATTGTTTTTCCTTCATTACTAAGGGGAATTTCAGAAATGTGTCTGGCCATGTCTGCACGTATATCTTCGAGGCCTACATAAAGTGTGTTTTACTTTGTGAGATAAGTTTTAGCAATGTTAATCGAACTAGTCTATTAACCAGTATTAAGCAAACCAATATATCAGCTAAATGCATATAATCTGACCCTAAAGCATAGTAAATTTCCAGGACAAGCAAGGGATACACTAGCAAATCCAGACAATGGCTTGCCAAAGCTATGAACTCTTCATGCTCTAGTGCCTTAATCATGAAACTCCTCACCTTGCATCTTATACCTACTGAAAATATTTATGAAGCATGACAAATTTGATTCATCAACCAAAAAAAAAAACAAAATACAATGCAAAGATACGACTACAATTGAGCACAATCACATGTTTATGCATAATGTATATGGAGATAAACTCCCAAATCAATATCTTCTTCTCTTGATCAAGAGAAGAACAAGTATAAGCCATAATAATTTTATCATGCAATTATCGAAGAAGAAACCCAAAGTGCCATGCCTTTAAAGGCAAGCAATTTCCATCCTTTCCTAGACGACCATAAAAGCCAGCTAGATGCAAGATGAAAAGCTCTTGGGCTAACACTTTCCAAATGTGTTTGAGGAATTTGAAGGTGCCACTTAAGTTTCAAAGTCAAGAAGCAACTTATACACACACTCAATTGGCAATACATATACTTCAATCCACATACAACAATTACGTGGCTTCACAACACGAGCCAAAATGCTCTATCCCATGGATACTACAAGAATTCTATTTTGAAAGCTTCCCATGACAAGTGGTGGCCAGATTCTTACCAAGTTGCGATAGTTCTTATACCAGATGTTATTGATTAAGCTAGTGCCTCAAAATCTTACTCAAGAATCACATTTAAATGCGATTTGAAGATTTTATATATTAGGCAACATAAAAGCTAGATCTGGATCTTAGATCAAAAGGTAAACCAAGTAGACATAAAACTTCAAGGTGTGCTTACCACCCAACAAGGCTTGTATCAATTATTCAATCCTTTACACCAAAGGCTCAAGTCTTAGCTAAGATTACACTCCTTAAAAGTGGAAAACCTTACAGATCTTATAATATTACACATGCAATAGAGTCTACTTACATGAGCATATTGAATGCTCATATTTAAGCAAGTAACCTAAGGTAGGAAACTAGATCTATGATCCATAGTATCTTGAAAATAGGTCTAGCTCTAGGTCTTGATTGTGTATTATAAGTTAATTGTGGAGCAATTTCAAATATTCGTGCATCAATGTAGAGGCTCTTGTTGATAATTAACATATGTGGCTAACCTATCAAAGGAGAAATATTACTATCATAGGTGATGTAGAAGATTGAAAAAAATAAAAGTGTTCTCGTGAATTCTCATGGGTTATACGCCAGTCAAATGTGAATTTCCGGGTAATAATGCTACCTTAAGAAGCTCAACCTCTCTGCAACAACCTTGAGATGCTCAAATGTGTCTCTAAATAGGGCATAAAATGATAAAGTTCTGGGCTCATTGGAAAGCCCAATTGTCGAAACTAGATTCGGCCAGCTGCAGGTCCGTTGGGATTGATGCCACCATTGGAGTTCTTCTTATAGCTCTTGACATTGGCTCAATTAATCAAACGGTTCCACCACATTACTTCTATAGAGGATTTATTTTCTTAGCTTAGAATTTATTCGGGGTAAAGGAATCAATCCAAAATCTGAACTATTGGACTTTTAACCAAAAAAAAGGGCAAGGCTTTTTGGATGTTTTGGGAAAAAACGAGGGCGTTAAAAAACAATTGTAAGCCTTATCATAGATTTTGTGGTTTAAGGGTATTTTTTTTCTATTTTTCTTAAGGTTAGGATTAAGGTTGTTGGTTCTTATAATATTAAAACACCTCCCCCCCTCCCCCCCCTCCCAAAAGTGATTAGGCCATAATTTGTGATCAGGCCATAACAAAGGCGGAAAAGGCAAACCATGTGGGTCTGAGATGAAGTGGCAGATAGAAGACATGAGATAAATAGCACAAGCCGAATGGGCCTAAATCGATTTGGTGTTGCAACTGTTTACAGGAGGCAGTCGATTGCGCTCTCGAGGTGGAGTTCATCTCATTCGATCCCGATGCCAGTTGCATCTCTCTAACTAGAATTAAACTCCGTAACGACTTTGTATGAGTTTATTTGTAACGTTCCTACCCAACATGCCCTTCAACTGGGCAAAACATTCGGATGCTGTTATGAGTAGTCGCTTCTACCCATTTATGTCGGGGTCTCGGGAACGACCATCAAGATCTACTCGAGCGCCCCAGGCGACGAGCCTATCTCCCATGGGTTACGTGCATGTTACATTATTGTTATAATTCTATGTGCATGAAACATGTAACTATCAGAAGGCAACAGAACATCCATATGATCATCATTGAGTGCTTGCAACTCATTCAAATATGAGCTCAATTCTTTCTTATTATTCTGCAACATGGTGTCTATTGCAGCAGAAACACGAGCAAATTGCATACTAGATGCTATATCGTGCTTGATCCAATCAATAAACCTTGTAGAAGACACCCTGGCCATTGCATGACAAGAACCCCAAGCAGCAGGAGGTGCAGGTAGAGGGGCTATAGAAGCATGTAAAGGCACAACAAAAGTGGATTTAGAATAAATAGAGTTGGATTCTACTTGAGGGGAAGTAGATAGAGGTGTAGATTTAGGAAGAGGTGGAAAGTGATGCAAATCCATACATTTATTAACAGGAGCAGGGTCGAAAGCAAGAGAGTTGAGGTGGGAGTTATTTGACAAACTAAGCGGCAAAGAAGAGCTCATGTCATGCGGCGAAGAAGGAGAAGGAGAAGGAGAAGGAGAAGAAGAATCACCATTTACAACTTTAGAAGCACCCTTGGTTGGAGAACGAGTACCAGTAGCTGGCACAAGATTTACCATGGTGGCCGAAATCTGCAAACAGGAACTATTGGAACACTCTAAAGATTTAGTATCTACTACTATTGTTACAATGGATATCCCTCCATTTGATCCATTGGCATTAAGATACGAGAGGACAAATCCAGTTCCTACTAGTGATTTTATGGATGTGGAACATCAACTTGGTTAGGTTTACTTATATATTGTAAATATGCATATTATTCTTTCTCTTTTTTTAGAAGTACTTTGAATTATACTATATTGTCATGCTTAGATGAGTGGTTGTGCTTAGTTGGATCAATTTGTCCACTGGGTATTTTATTCTTGTCTCTGCATTGTATCGTGTATTGTTCTTGAGCGTTATTAATAAAGTTTGACGTTCTTAAACAAAAAACAAAGAAAAAAAACCAAAAACAAACGTGTAACTATTACCCCAGCCTACGTTCTTGGAAACATGGATTTTGACAAGTTTTGTGAATGTATGAAAAGACTCCTAACGATATTAGCTTAGTTCTCCTTGGTTGATCTTGAATATTTGTGCCTTTTAAAAAATAAAAAAAAAATTGCTTTGGTTCATTTTAGGGTATTCTATGTCTTGAATTTATATTAGAAAATCTTGTGTCTGAATGCAATTCCATAATGCCTATGATTGGCAATCCACCTAGACTAAAGCAAATTCAATAATGCCTACAATTGGACATCCACCTAGGCTAAAGCAACTTTTACCTGGCTATGGCAATCACACGCCAAATTGGTCGAGTCTTTTAACATACTTCAAAAAAGTAGAGAGAGAGAGAGAGTTCAGATAATGAATATGATCCCAGTGCGCGAGGCTCGTTTGCAATGAAAATGGACAGTGTACGGAGGAGGACAAGCTATTATTCGGGATCAGGGATCAGCAGTGGCCTTTTGATCCTTGGGGCATTCGGAGTATAGCCTTCCTCAATTGGGTTGTTTATAATGTTTTTGATTGTTCTTGTTTTGTGATGGGGCCTTGCCCCCGAGCTTTAGTTTTGGACTTCGGCCCCCCTCTCCATGTACTTGGTCCCATAACCCAATTGGGTTCCGTGGACGTTAAAAATCTCTTCCTCTTCCTCTTCCTCTTATATCATTGAACTATACGAAATGTCGATGAGCCAGATGTAGGAGAACCTACAACATTTCTCCTCTCTCCCTGCAGAGGCTATCACAACTTCTTTTTTGAATGATAGCCCATTGAGTTTTGTCATGCATAGAATAGAACTAAGTATTTCTTGGATGGTTATGGCTTAAGGACGAGAAGTTCACCTCAGCATGAGGCTCTACTCAATGGCTTTTTTCAAACTATCCAAAACTACCGGGCAAGGGGATTTAAGTTAGAGCATATTATTTCTATGCTCATGATCCTAATACTTGACCTATGCTTTCTTTAACTAACCACATAGTCAAGGAATCCAGTTGATGAGGTACTACTATATTTAGCTTGATGCAAGGAATCTAGTTGATTGAGGTACCGTGGTATTCAACCAGAAAAAAAAAGAAAAAAAAAGGGTGGTGTTTAAAGGCATTTACCTTCATGGAGTCTTCTTATGAGTGGGCTGAGCATACCATTTTCCGCCATTTGCTTAACATTTTGATCGCATCTTTCTAAATTCTGAAGTATATGCTGTGCTTTTTGTGCCAAGCTCTCTGGGCTGTTTCCTAATAAACCAATGAGGATAAGAATTGCACCATTGTTTGATCCTATTATTCCACATAAAGAAGGAGATGTTGATAACTCTTGCAAGAATGAAAGCGCTGCCATGGTTTCTTGAGACGGTTCCTTTGACAAGCTTTTCACTGCACTATAAATGGCAGTTGTCTTCCCAATCAGTTCCTATCACCAAAAATAGTAGTAATTAATTAGAGTAGAATATAATATAATAGAATAGAATAACATTTTTATCGTCCACGGCGGCCAATTGGCGTATGCGACCAAAACAACCAAACATCAAAACCAACCTTCTTGATTAGAATGCATAAAGTCCAAAAAGATACAACCTTACCTTCATCTCATCATCATCTTCTGCCAATATCTGCAGGGTCTGAAAAACTATGCACCTGCCATTTTCACTTTGTATGCTATACTTCAAAAGTTCTGCAATTGCAGAAATCTCACTCCTGATTTTAACTTTGTTGAATATATTCTGATAGCAAAGCACTTGTATATCCTGCATGGATGTCATTATATCTGCTTCTGGGACACCATGTTGTAGCAATGCTAGAGCATGTTTGAGATGCAAAGCTTCATTTCTTGTGGCCCACTGTTCAATTGTATGTCGTAACGCAATGTTGGGTTTTGTTGTAGTGCTATCAACTCTCATTTGAGATGCTGGACATGTCAATGGTCTACCCTCATCCAAGCACTGTTTAAACCACTCTTCAATCGCAGTGCGCTCATACGTTCTTCCAGTTTCAATGGATACTGGCTCAACCATGATTGTGTTTAGCAGTGGACAAAAGAAAGAATCAAATGGTTCATCTAAATGGATCGGACCGCGTTGAGGCGCTTCCCTCGCAGGACTTAGCTGTGCTTGTCTCTGAACCCAGCTGTCAAATATATTCCCAACCAAGGTAACCCTTCTAGAATTCTCAGACACTTTTATACTATTGCTTGCAAGTTCTATCTCAACATCATTCACACTTACTGCCCTGGTTTTATCTCTCAAAATGCTTGTCTGTAATGCTACATCACTTCCTATATAGCTGCCCCCCCTTTCTAATGCACTAGATATATGGTCCTCACAATTTTTCACCTGAAATTTAACAACCTGCATCTCATGAGAAAGACAATCTATAGCAGCCTTTATTTCTTCATGGCCAACTACATGGCTTACAGGGATTAGACCCAGACTACGACCTAATCCATGTGTGACATTTTCTAACTTATCAACCACAGTTCTAGAATGAGTTAACAAGTACATCCTGCTTTTATTTTTGCACAAAGTAATAAGCTGATAGGCTTTATCCACATCTTTGCAGCAAGTTTCTAGAATATCAATAACCTCGTTGCTGCTTGCAGACTGTTGAAGATCATTAGTTATGAGAATCATCTTCTCCAAATAAGCTGCAAGGCGCTCAAAATTCTCATTTTCTGCTCTCAAACGCCGTGCAGAGTCGGCAGCTGCTGTAAGCTTATCAGCCAACTGAACGAACACCAGATTTTGAAGAAAATTATTTTCTTCCATACTTGAAACTTATTCCCAGTCCCACAACTCAAAAACCCATCTATGGCGTTATTACTTCAAACCCAGCGATAAAGGCTTAAATAAGAAAATTACTCCGTACCTGCAAGGACTCTGTCTATGCGTCCAAAGGGCGAAACAGAAGCCAGGGAGGAAATTTACTGACGAGGAGACATGGTCAATTGGCAAAGAGAAATAGGGCGCCATAGCTAGCTTTTGTTTATGCAGGGGACTTGGCCAGACAAATTTGTAGGAGATTGGCTGACCGCATTGCCTATACCCTAAGACCATTGAGAATAAGTCATCCAAGACTTATTCTACTACAAATGTTAGTATGTAGAACCTGGGTTGTGATGTTAGGCTACAACATGGTCTACAAAATAGAAATAGGGTTGACCTTGTCGCATGGCACACATTTCATGGTGCCACTCAGCAGCATCCTACACTGTGGAATGCAAGTAGGCTTGACCCATTTTGCATGACCACCTTTGCAGGTTTTACTTTAGGGTTTTATCTTTAGGTTGGAATTCTTCGAGCTCCATACTGGCGCCAGTTCTTCGAGCTTTTGTCGTAGACCAGTTTGAGCTCTACACAAAGAATACTAACTTATAAGGATGTGGGCCTTAACAACTGTTTGATTTGGCCTTCTTTGTGCCTTTATTCAAGATCTTGAAGATATGAGTGTGAGGTAGGATAACGTGAAAGTTGGGCTAGCTTGATTCAAGAATAGAATAAATTTTTAACGTCTAGGAAGACTAATAGGCCATGGGACTCATACCATGGGATAGTACAACTATTACTACTAGGATTAAAAAAAACCCTTGACTCAGAAAAGTTATCACGGGAAAAGCCTTTGCAGTAGCAATGATACTAAACAGTCAATAATAAATAAGTTTGTACAAAAAAGACCATGGTGACTGCTAATGGCTTAGTAATTGAAAAAGCATATCTAGTACCTCAAATATGTATAATGCCAAATCATGCACAGATGGTGCTCAAAGAAGCGTGGAATGTAATGCAAATGTCAAATAATGATTCATGATCATCGCAGAAGTAGGACATCTCAAAAATCTATGGTTTTCATCTTCAAAAACTTGTAACTTGTAACTGGCAGTTGCACATAATCTCGGCTCTGGTGGCAATTGTGGCCGCTCCCACCTACCTGTTTCAATCTCTAGCTTTACGAATTCATGCAATAGCTACAGACTTTTTCCAGACAAAGAAGCAAGCAGATAAGCTTGTGGTCCTTATGGCAAAGTGGGGTTTATATCTATATGATAATGACCAGTTTTAACTTGGGCCAAGGCATGTGCATCCCATATCTTTTAAAACAAACGACTACCCACATAGTGTCCCAAAAGCTTGGGGCAGAACTTGCAAACACCATGCATTGTCCTGTTGCACAGATCAACATGCAACTCATGCACTACAATGCTCTTTCCAATATCTTTTTAAACGTTGAGGAGATTCAGCCATGGCAAGTGCTAGAAAAGGGTACTTATCATCATCCATGTCATGCACCTTTTGGATATATCTCATGATCTGACAGCTATTATTATTGATTATTTTTCTGGTAGTGAAAAATTATTTTTGTATTTTCACGTCTGAATATGGGCCTAAGGTTTTTGGCTTCTTGGACGTCAACTTTTCTTTTACGGTGACTCAGAAAACTCACTTTACTCTAATAATTTTTCCCGGGGTTTAGACAATTGATTATTAGGGTTTAGTTTTTTTAGATTGAAGGCTCGCCAGACGTAAGCATTTTATTTTTAACATTCAACCCTTGTCAACATAATATGGAGCTTGCTTTTTTTGCACTCACAAGTATAATTTTCTTTCATTGGTACCAATCATATTAATTTACGCCTGATGCAAGTTTGTAGTTGTTTCTCAACTCATAAATATTAGAATTCATATCCATGGCTTATGAGCAATAGTGGTCTCCTCCATATTTTAAGAATGATTAGTTCCTCAATATCTGGCTAATGCCATTGACTTTAATTTATATTCTTCTTCTGCCAAGGCTTAGGCAGATGGCTCCTAAAGTGATAACAAAAAAGATAACTGCATGCATACGCTTCCTCTACTGACTCTTCTAACTTGGCCATTGGTCGAATTTCTAATCTCAACATCATCTGCCGTATCGGGCGTTCGCGTTCCTTTTGTTGCAGAAATTGAACGTGTAATGTGGTCACGAGGGTAATGCCGCCATCTGGACGACGTGGCAAAGTCGTATCGCCATTCCGGAGACCCCTCACTGCTCGAACGACAAGACACTTGGATTTTCGCACAGCTGTCTAAAGGGCGCTTCGCGGTTTTGCAAGATCTCCCGGTCGTATCTTAGATTTTATGGAACCTGCTCGAAGCAGGACTATTGGATAGAGGATTCAACGGCCGGATAGGTGAACTGCGTTTCGGGAGGGTGGGCATTCGCATACGCCCCCCGAGGAGCGATGGCAGGAACGGCTACCTCTGGGGTCCGTCTCTTGGGGTATGGCCTCTACCCTCCCTTGAGGCATCCACGCAAGGTTCTGGCCTTGTTCGAATTGGGGAAGGGTGCCGCCCAGCCACAGGCAGCCCGAACGGGGGGTGGGTGTCCTGGCACCCTTGCCCTTGTCGGACACGGTGCAAGGTTCTGGCCTTGTTCCAATTGGGAAAGGGTGCCGCCCAGCAACAGGCAGTCCAGAAGGGAGGTGGATGTCTTGGCACCCTTTCCCTTGTCGGATCCGTCCAAGACATTGCACCATGTCCTTCCGTAGAGGGAGGATGTTAGTGCCAGAAGACGGGACCTTAAAACCACTCAGAAACAGCCTGCTCCGAACGTCCTCTCCCTAAGGCCTCGACGACGGAGGGGCAACTCCCCCACCTCGAAATCGCGAACCATCTGTTCCAATGGACTCAGAACATCGGCTTTGGCCAGGGGACCAAGTTTCATGAGCAGAAGACCACCCCATCTTTAAGAAGCTCTAAAATAGCTCTAAAGTAGCTCAAAAATTACCTTGTCAAAATTTTCGATGTTTGCATGTCGCGCACGCCAAAGATTTCTGCAAGCTCTGGTTTCTCATTTTATGATGCAACCTGCTTGATTTCTACTTTGCTCAAACAACGTAAACGCGGAAATTTCATAACCAACTTATGGTAACTCCAATTCGGCATCTTTAATTTGAAATTATCAAATTGAAATCTTTTATTCTTGGGAAAGTGGCAGAAGCCTAGCAGAGAAATTCACGTCCTTTCAAAGCCAATCATGTTTTTTGTTGATGTGACTCTCACAATAGAATCCTAACATCCTAGGGCT
>JAANSK020252986.1:0-13060 GCA_011763485.2 Isoetes engelmannii
CGCTCTGTCCACGAAAGCCAAATCCGACTCTTCAAATTTCGCAGCTTCAGCTATAGCCATGACCGGCGCTCTGTCCACGAAAGCCAAATCCGACTCTAGATCAACAAACCATAAACCTGTGATGCCCAACTTCAATCTCGGCCGCAACATCTGATTAGAAAAGGTAAGGCGTTCAGGACCTCTGACACCGTTCGAAACTACCGTCGAAACCCTAAAAAAGGTAAGCTATGAATTGAAAGGTCAAGATGATGCCACGCTGGCATAACTGAATCTGAACCGTGAACTTAAGTTTGATCCACGGACAGACAGACAGACATACACTATAATTTTATAATATAGAATAGTGGCGCCCATTGGCATAACGTAAAAATTAATGTTCTTCTTATTAGATATAGTCCTTGCACTCAACATGAGACATTGATTAGAGGGTCAACCCGTTAGTCTATGAGATACCTTACAGATAGATACATATGAAAAAGTACGAATCATAGACAACCACATTTTCATTGATATAAACCCTGGTAAGTATAACGTTTGATGTCTTTCTCTTTCCTTTTGTGAAAGAAATAAGCAACAAAATAGTGCACATATAATTCTTTTTTATTCCAACTAGAGTCCTACAAGGAAGTAAAACATATTATTTTTCTGCTTAACGAATCAAACTAGATAATAGTTGCTGTATGTACTAAATTCACCAAAGCTACCAACAAAAAGAGGGAGAGGTTTTGCCTTTAAATGAACAAATTTGGTATTTCAAAAATTTTGTTTCTCCTTTGTTTATAATTTCTTAAGTTTCAATTCAAATGTAGTTCCTTTGAATAGAATAATACAAAGTTGGACATAATTTCGGCAGATAACATTTGTGTTTACATGATTTAAAGCTTTTAGTTTTTGTGCAAATTGTTTACTTAAAATCTACCACTAACTTCGAAGCTATTATTCTATATAAGGACTTTTATCTCTCTGAATATTAAAAAATAAAATAAAATGGAACAATTGCTTTTGAAAAAATGTATACACTTCTATTCATTGACATGGTCTCTATAAATTAGAAATATGCAAAGAGCGATAATGTCCTCACTGATAATAGCTTGTGCAACCTAATGCTGCATTGTTGATTGCCTACTTTGACATGATGCAAGTGTTTCTTTCTTCTTATCATTTCCTTTTATAAGTCAATATCAAAGTGCGACATATTGTAATTAGAGCATGCCATACCTGTGGCATTCTATTGTTTTCGCTTTAATATCTGAATTGGCTAGCTCGTCAAGTAAAATCTTGAGAAGTTTAAAAGCAATATAGTAAAGCATTCCACCTTGCAAATTCCACCATTGGGCTTGTCACCAACTCCAACAAGAACGTGGGGACTTAAGTACTTTAGGATTGGGCAAGAGATTTATGAATCTGGCACAAACTATAAAAATAGAACAAAAAAAAAGAGAGACATAAATGTCATTTCTTGAATCTACCATATGTGAAGTTTGTTATTATGGCTGATAGATTTCAATATGAATAGAGTTTGCTCCATGCATGTGTGAATGACAAATGATTTTAAGTTTATATCTATATATGTTATTATAAACAAGAGTACAGAGGTTATACATTATGTCTTTTTTGTTTTGTTGGTTGTAGAGTTGGAATTGTTAATTTTTTTATGTACCATAATGTTCTGAATGACCTTCTTAGGAGATAGAAGCAAAAATGCACACTGTTGAAAATCATGAATGAGAATAACATCTCCCTTTAACCTTAGTGAAAACGACACTTGTCCTTAGCTTAGTGAAGATGCCATTGTTGATTGTAAGTGAATTCTTAGTTTTAGATGTGATAGCTAGTGTCTACAACAATTTGACGTCGTCTATGATTCTTTTCAGATTGTTACTGTTTATAATAGCTTGGAGCTCTTCTTGCATTATTCTGCATTGTTGGATTCGAAGAGTATATTGCATTGAAGGTATTATCTACATTGTAAACAAATTATCCCAATTTGAATCATAGTGGAAACTAGGTTAGCTCCATATAAAAGGGGTCATAAAGCATTACATGTGTTATAAAATGCATGTAACACAAATATATGACGCAAAATACATACGAGCAAAACATATATAAAATCATGCATACGACATATCCATGACACATGAAAACATTTGGTACACTTTATGAAAAAATACAACATGTAATATATGATACATATGAACTAGCAATATAAGACACAACCAAATAACTAATAACTTGTGCTGTGCATCAAATTTGGCATGTGATGCTCATGTGATTTTTCATGATATAGGTGATGTATGCCATGGAAAACATGATATATGACATGTACACTTGTATGATTACACAAAAATTATTAGCATGTGACATGCATGACACAAGATATTCCATATAATGCACAAGTTATGAGTTTTTTTTTTTTTTTTTTTTTGTGGTCATTAACTTAATATTCTTGTACTATGGTACATGTTACCAAAGAATGAATAAAGTAAATAGTTTTTACAATATATATTTGTTGGCTCTAACCAAAGATTACATAATAAACAAAGGATAGAAGTAAATTGAAATTGTCACGTAGAAGACCAAGTGTAGAAGACCAAGTTACAGAAGTTGTAGAGGTGGCAAGTCTAGAAGCAGATTTGGTGCATCAAACAACTTCCGATTGGAGCGTCTATTAGTCAATGGATGTGAATCCTCAAGCTCGGATGCAAAAGGGTGTCTCATGATGACGCAACAATGACAGGTGAAGAGTTCACACTTTATGATCAGGATCAGAAAAGTCGAGCGCAGAAGCATCTAATGAACAGAAATATATTAAGTGATTTAGAGTCTCAGGCAGGCAACTTGGAATATGATTCCATTAGAGATGCTACTAATGGTTTGGAAAGAATGGTTAATTCATGGAGCTTGGTTCAAGAATCTAGGGAGCTCGAATATCTCAGATTGAAGGATGCTTTAGCAAAAGATAATTTAGCGCTCCATAAGGAAGGCAAGCTATTCAAGGACACCTTTGAGGATATCATTCATAAACCCAGGGATGAAATCCAAGAAAATAAAGATTCTCCTACAAAAGAAATGGAATACGAGGAAGAAGCAATTGAGTTTGAAGATTCTGGTAACAAAATATTGAGTGAAGATTTTGGTAGAAATACCTTTACTACACCCTCTCGCAATAGCAATTTGCCTCATGGCAATTATCAAACCAACGACGTAGGAAATGAAGAGGAACATGTTGCAGAGGTTATGGAATCAACTGAAACGCACAACTCTCCTGTTAAGAGGAAGATGAACATTCGGCATGGATCCCCCAAAAAGAAGTCTAGAAATCAAGCCCAATTGGATGAAGATCAAAATTGTTCTAGAGGTACTCTTTTTCTTTCATTCTCCCAAATAGTAATAAATAAACATGATTTTTTATTTTTTTTATACATCAAGTATTATTCATTTGAACTAGTGTTGCATTGCTAACTTGTTAAGGTATCAGCAAATATTTGCAGGTGGGCGTGGCACCTTCAGTTCCCAGCATAAGACAAGACTGCCCAAGAAAAGAAACCACCATTCTTTGCCTAAGGTTATTTTTTAAAATACAATTGGAAAATAAATGGTTCTACAACTTGCTTAGAATACTGTAACATTGCTCATTCCCTTTTATATCAACACTTTACAGGTTAATGAATCTCTTGATCAATGTCATAAGGAAATTAATGAGCTTAAAATAGCCCTCCAAGAATCTGCAGCAGAATATGAATTGAAGGTCCAGGACAGATGATTTGCTTTTATTATTACATCCATCAGACTGATATTACTCTTCACATGTTACCTATATGGTATGACTCACATGGTTTGCTATACAGATACTTCAATTGAAGATGCAGTTGCTTCAGCCAAAAAGTTCTACAAGCACTGAGAGAAGTTCAGTACAGGTACTTAATTTGAAAATGTATGCATATTCACATGATTTCATCGGGGTAATCAACTAGATCATAATTTAGTTTTTGAGAACCACACCATTTCTTGGCCAATTATATGGAACATTCCAACATGGCCCTATTGCACATGACCAATCATTGCAGATGCAACCAAAAACTCTACTTATACCTGACGATGCTCCATTGGTGTATATTAATACAACATCAGACTTCTATTCCATCTAAAGCTGCTAGTTAGTTTGATAAAATCTAGAAGAGATACTTGAAGATACACATTGGGTATAATTTTAATGTATTATTTTCCTTTGTCTTCTTCATTAGATAATAGATATTTGTGTTAAATCTTGGGAGATGTCCTATAAGCATTACCGGTTGCATTGAACATTACCATCTATTATTTGCCATGACTATCTATTGTACTCGTGCAATGTTTCAGTATATATATGAGAATACTAAAATTTTATACTTCTGTATTGAGAGTAAAGTTGTGCTAGATTAAGTCATGATTCTTGATTTGCAAGGTTGGTATGCCCATTGATTTAGACAACCTATGCAAAGAAGTCATAACAACTTGCCAATAAAACCAAGCAGTAAAAGTGTGAATTTCCTGCAAGTATGGAATATCATTATATTATAGTTCTCAAACATGCTGAGACCATAAACACATGTATGTAAGTGTAGACAATGAAAGACCATGAGCAGCAATTGGGAATGAAGTGAATTCCCTGAGTATAAATAGCAAAGGGGTCTATCTAGAACATCACAACAAATTTAGAGATTTGAGTAAACCTTAGAGCTGCCATAAAACCACCTCTCAATTGAATTAGTGTCAACAGAATTTGAATGCAAAGAAACCTTTACCCATTCATGGAGTTCTATGTATTGCTCCCTCTGACTTTTCTTTGAGTTTGAATGCAAAGAAACCTTTACCCATTCATGGAGTTCTATGTATTCCTCCCTGACTTTTCTTTGAGTTTGGTCCGAATGACCATAATTCCAAGATAATGATGCAGGGGTTTTTTAATCCTAGTAGTAATGATTGTACTAGCCCATTGTATGGGTCCCATGACCTCTTGGTCTTCCTGGATGTTAGAAAAACTATTCTATTCTAGTCTATCATATTCATTCATGACCTTGTCATGTGCTTCGTTCCCAGAAAGTGCAATAAATTGAAGCCTTGGTGTAAGACCACTTTTGACTTTGTGCAACAATGCTCGTTAGCTTGTTTGTACGAATTGAAGCAAGCCCAGTGTTATCGTATAGTCAAAGGAATAATAGTACATTTGTCAGAGTGATCCGTACCCACTAGAGAGATGCCTTTTTACTGCAGTAATTGCGCCCTTTTCTAGTTTGCTTAGCATTGACAATAAGGTCGGGGGTACGCATGTTCTGATATGATGCTTCACATAGCCGCCGATACATATTCCCAAGATTTTGAATTAACAATCTTCAAAATAATATATGTAAATGGGAGACCCGCATAGCTTCTCATGCTCCTTATTCTTACCATTTGATCAAGCTCACCACTTCATCAGCAGGTGGGTCAATACTGCAAATGTCACGGGTCCATGGGCATGTTAAACTAGTTAGAAACATACAAAATTTCAAAGCTCAAATGAGACTGTAGCATTCTTCATGATATGAAAGATGCCTTTGCATCTTGTCTTTGAGCGTGAAACACAACATGAGACAAGACCAAAAAAAAAAAAAAAAAAAAAAAGGGCACACAAGCCATGCTTTTGATAGCGTACTCAATCAATTTAGCGGGAGACATTCTAAGCAGTATCGTACAAAATATTTTAGGGGCACAAGATACAACACATCTTTATGAGGTACCATTCATACACATCCTCTTTGCAATGCAACGGGTTCTTCGTAAACACCACTGCGTATTAATTGGAATCACTCTGAAGAATTTGTTCTATTTCCCAAAGTGGGTTGATCATTTGACAACAATGTGGTGCCATTTCTGCAAATTCATGAATGCAATTTTTTATTATAAATCATACCCTTTAGTTTATAGTTCTCTTTTAAATTTAAGTCTTACCTTCCATTTATTGTTCTCTTTTTATCTTAGATTACGGATCCTCATAGGCCAGCATGGACCGTCTCGACCCTGTGTGACAACAAGAACTTTACTGAAAGGTATTTGAAGATCTTGTTTACTTCTATATAGATCAATACCAGTTTGATTATTGATTACCACTCTTGTAACTAAATTGTCTAGGAACTTCCAGCAACAAAGGAGGTTTCTTGAGGATACACTTCAAAAAGTTAACAACCTTAAGAGGTAAGAATACATTTGAAGTAAATATTGTAAATAAACCCCACTGATTCGTCAATTTCAAACTTCTAGACAGCTGATTAGACGAGACAAAGAACTAATAGATTCTCAATTAAGGGAAAAAGCAGCAATTGCTAGGTCCTATCAGCTTGAAGCCGCTCTAAAACAAGCACATGAAAGATTGCCACCCGGGATGCTATTGGATGTGCTCCCTTATCTTCGTGATTGGCTGATGTCATTGAAAAAGGTGCCACTTTATAGTTTATTATCTAGATTATTAAGTGCTAAAGTGTAAAATACTTATAATTTGTGATTATGCAGCAAAGCTCAACATATAGATAACAATTAACTCTGGTAATGTTTTTCTTTCTTCGTAAACCTCAAGATATGCATGACTTGTTTTGCTAGAAATGTGTAAAATGTAATTCCATAATGGATCTTATACGTGTCATTTCAGGTTCAACATTGCGAGACAAGTATTTCTAAGATGTTAGAGGGTATGCCAAATAAAGATGCTTTAGCCCTCCAACATCATGTTTATCATCCAGAGCAAAAACAACAACAAGTTTATCCACAACAAAAACCCTATTACACGAAGGTATTTGAATGCATAAAGAGAAAGGGAGTTTCTAATGTTTATACGCAATATTGCTTTTGAGCTTGGGGTGCAGCTAATGTAAGACACATAGGGCATGTGCATGCATAGGATCAAGAGACACATAGGGCATGTGTGTGCATAGGATTGAAGGAAATTAACCCTCATGCGAAATTTTCCTGAAATTTTCCTTCACATTTCATATACCTTTACCATATTTCTTATATTAGTTATATGGAATTCATGCAAAAAAAACCTTATTCCATACTTATACGGTAGGATTAGGCCAAAAAAACCCCTCTCCTACAATCACATGGTTTCTACCTTTTTTTCCCTGAGTGCATCCCCAAGGCTCTTGAGTCACCATATACTAGTTGTAGACCATTGAATGAAATGACTGGAACTTAAGATCTCTCATGTTTAACATTTTAATATATCAGTCTTGGGTATAGTTATGCATGTTTCTCCAGCATTGTCAAAATATAAGACACTAGTGTTTCTACCTCAGGTGACTGCAAACGTGATGTAATCTTGGTAAATGTATACATGACTAGGTTGGACTTTGATAATGTGATCTTTAGCTCATGGTGCCGAGGTGGAGCATGGAAATGACTAGATTATACTTTTGGACAGAAGACTCAATCAATTATAAAATCAGGCTCATAGATTCTTTGATTTATGGGTAAAACTATGGTTTTGAGTTACCGACAATCCCACAATATTATAACAAGATGCAAAATGCATCAGAGGGTTGCCCGCAACTGAAGCAAAGCTGCAACAAAGGACGAGCTCCAGTTGTGTTTCAGTTACAACTACAAGTTATCTAAGGAGGAAAGGTAAGGAGTTGCATGGATTTCCAAACTCCTACTTCACTGAAGCATGCATCTGGAACTCCTACTTCCACGTCGACTATTCTGGACCGTCCGCTCTTCTATAATCAATTCACCGTTGAGAAGGTACATCCACGGCATATTCTGCTGTCTCCTCCAATTTGGGCCTTTGATGAGGCACAATACTGGCATATTCCCCTTTCTCCCCTACCAGCCTAAGGGTATGCCCTACGGGCAACCCAAAAAGAATGAATGAGAAACCCTTCCTCTAGTTTTTGAGTAACATCAATAGTTCCATATCCCATTATTCTTTGATGGACAACTTCCTACCTTGAAAGGCATGTTGAGGCTAAGAATGCAAGGTATCATTCTTCTTGCTGAAATGAACTTTAGAATGATGAAAGAAATACTTCATGGAATAAATTGGTTAATGGAACAAACGCATTACAATTAAAGAAATTTGAAGAGACACAACATGCATACCAAACCCATTTCCACACCTATCTCTTGCCTAAACAAGCATTTTTTGGAAACATCAGTGTATCTAAAACCATGCAACACTACCTGCAAGAAGCAATTCTATATATTTAATAATGGGATAGAAACAATTCGAGTAGCAACATATTTTACAAATAACGGAGGGATTATAGATGAGGAAAGATAATGGCACATTATAATGGTAGACGCACGCTCTACAAAGTTTTACACATTTTACATAAGACAATAACATTTGCATTGATAGTGACACACATATTAAACTCCACTAAGAACTCCTAGAGCAACTCCATGATCGACAATGTCCTTTCTCCATTACATACATTGTACACTAAATTGGTTGTAAATGTTAAAAATCTAATTAAACCCCAAACTTTTTGGTATGTGATGAGACCAAAATAGAAGGATAAAATGCCACTTCCTCTTTAACCTCCTCCTTTCTCCTTCCTACTCTTGAGGTATCCGAATCAATTATGATTTGGACACCATATGAAGCTAAGACAACATGAAAAATACATGAATCTTTTAGAAGCGAGGATAGTTAGATTGTTTACTGGTTGAGAAAATAATTGGATCATATATTATTCACTTTGGGTTGAATCATGTAACAATTGTATCCATAATACCACATTAGCAATGTTTATGATCTTGAATGTTAAAAACTATCAAATACAGGATAATTGTTTAGGTGGAATGCAAGAAATTGACATGATACAACTTATGCACTATCACCTTGCATTCTCCTAATTTGTCTAGCTTCCATATGGTAGCTTTTACTATCTTTATTTGTTGGTTTACTGTCCTGTATTATGTGGGTTTTGTTAGTAGATAATTATTGCAATTATAAGTAGGAGAGAAAATGATTAAGTAATATTGCTAATTTGGTTTTAATCCATAACTTCTGCTTTAGAATAGATATTAATATATTTTATAGCAAGAATTTCAGGGAATGAGAAGCCCTATTCCGCCACAATTTTGTCCATTCCACAAGCAAATTAAGCTATAGAGATAATGTTTTGGTGGTAAGTTGAAACTTCTATACACAATAGTTCATTTTTATATTATGTAGAACTCAGAAACGGTTACTTGAAGCGGTGTATTACGAGATTGTTAAGGATGATGCTTCTTAATGCCAACTTTAATTTGAACTGTCTACAAAATAACTTTGTAGTAAAATACCCTTTTAACTTCATGTTTTTAATCTTTCTTTTTGTAGCCTTGCGCATTTATCCTAAAGAAGTAATTTTATACCTCGTCTCACCTAAGTATTTCAACTCATGGATACGAGGGAGCAATACCACAATGACATGGCTTCATGGATTAGTGAAAGTGATAACCCACAAATATGCAAAATTTTGAAACATTGAGGTTACTTTATTGCCAATGGTGTATGTCATATGCAATACAAATATTACTTCAACTAACTTACACGCGTTGAGTAGATGTGAAAAATGCTTTCCTAGAATTGTGATATGCATGAAAATGGTGCCCAGTGATAGCAGCAAATGTTGGGGTTGTTTAGATCTTTGTTATATTCTGGCGTATTATAACTGTTTCAAAAATAAATAGATTTATTTGAGCCACGAACAATACCTTATTTGAAGCTAAAGCTCCATAATTTTACATTCCTTGTATATTTTTTCATTGAAAGATGTTGATGTATCATTGTCCAACCTACGATAAAGCTAGTGAATTTAGTTTCCAACGGAAACAATGTATAGCCATTACTAATAAAAATGAACTATACAAGATTAGTTTATCATTTTTGTTCAAGTTTATTTCCTTGTTGTGCCTGCGTTTCAAGCAAAATTCTTACTCTCACGTTGGGATGTAATTGTATGGGAGAAGGTAGCAGAGGACTTGCCTCTTATAGTGGAAGTTGGTGTCATGGAAAGGGTCTCGTGGAGTTGTCATGAGGATATTCACAAAGGCAAGCACTTTGTCAGTTCTATATATCGTCTCCTCTTGGCTCCACAACCTCTCCCATTGCCAAGTGGATGGCAATTGCAGATTCTAGAACCCATGAGGGATGGTACATGGTACTGGCTTTGGAATAAGTTGCTTAATCCTAGAGTTCATGTACTTTGGTGGTAAGTTTTCTATAGGTGTCTGCGTTTGAATGCGTTGAGACATATAATGATCAGCGCATCTCTGCAGTACGTCTGCTGTGCCTTTCAGATGTTAAAACACTTGAGCATTGCCTCTTTTCTTGTCTAGAAGTTCAACCAGCACGGTCCTAGCTACAAGGCTTATTAACAACACACTGGATAGCCAATATGTTCCCTTGGCATCCTACCCAGGTGCATGGGCCCAATCTAGAAGGCATTTTATTTAGGATCTGGTTGGCTTCTGTAGTCAATATGGGAGCAAACGTATGTTGCACATTTTTCAAGACATTTATTCCTCTGCATGTAGTGTTATTTCTGTAGCCCAGGTTAAGATGTTGATGGCTTAAAAGTTTTCCACCCTCGAGCAAGAAGTGATAGACCATTTTTGGATTCAGTATCTTCAAATTAATTCTTATCATTAGTCTCTTATGCTGGGAGTAAGTATATACTGCTTCAGGCCCTCGTTTCAGGAGCATTTTCTTGTCCTTACACAGCTAGATGAGATATGTGCATCTTGTACAAGAGCTAAATTTTCTATACAAACTTTAACTATGGTTAGGAATTTTTATTTCTATAGCTTTTAAAGTAACAATTTCATTAGGTTTTCTTAGGTTCTCTCTAACTATGCAGATGAATGACGGCCTTAGGTTTGTTGTAATGAATGACAGGTTTAGGTTTGCTTCCAGGGTGGGTGCAGCATGAGATCAGCCACCGCAACAACCCCGTCCATGTGGTCGTCAATTAAACATGAATCAATTTATATGAGAATCTTGCTTGTCTAGTGAGCGCTGGTTGTGCCATCTATTTCAAACACGTGGATCAAATTGTCTAGTGAAAGCTGGTTGTACCATCTATTTCAAACACGTGGAGCAAGTTGCACAGGTCACATAGACCAGTTTGATCTCCTTAGACCAGCTTGATCTTTAAGCACATTATCCATGAACTTGTCAATCTTATCTTGCAATATGCAAAAAACAATTATTTCTAAGTTTATCAACAGTTTTAATCCTACATTTTGCTCTTGACAGCTGGAATACATTATGGCAAGGCAGCCTACAAATACATAGGTTCATAACTTATCATATGAAAATGGGATCTATTGGAGAAATCAATTATGCATCTCCTCTTTCTATCAATCTCCTTGCTACTAGTCTTTTAGCTGATGACACAGTTGAAATCCTCCTGGTCACTCAACAATGTAATCGCATAAAAAGATTTCAACTTAAGAGAACAAAGGTCATGTTTTCTAATCTGAAAGTTTTCTAGCAGTTTTGGCCTCAGGATTCAGTGCATTCATCTATCTGCCAAATCTTCTTGATAAGCATATTAATAAGAATCTGCCTATAGATGGACGTAAGACAAAATTTCATAGTCAAGCCTCCTTTATATATCAACTTTAGCCCACTAGTTGGATGCTACGTCAACAATCATGATACAGAAATGCAAGGTCTTACACTTATGATAAACTTATGTATGACACACTTATATCTTAAAGCCAATTTATATTCAAGCTTTGAATGCAACTAAGTTTCACGAACGTCTTCTCTTCCTACTTGCATCTTTGCCATGCATTTTGCAGGCATTAACTAGCACTATCCAACTACATAGATGTGATCGTATAGTATCCCTAGTATTGCTTGTGTTTCCTCAAAGCAACTCCGGTAGCCGAGAAAAGAGCTCCAGACTAAGCTCCAAATCTTTCAACAAATCATACTCCTGGGAACAACCCAAACTACATCAGGCAACTCAGGACGTGCTAACATGCTACCAGTGCCTTTGTATGGAAGTGTGAAACTGGAAAGATTACTAATATCCCGTGTCTGTTTGGGAACCAGGTATGATTTTCCATTTACCCATTGCAGAAGCGCCCTTTTGAAGGCAGCAATGCTGCCATCCTCATCATCTTCAACTACCTTCACTTTATCAGATGAATCTCTATCCTCCCATTCTTTATGCCAATTCCTTTTAAACGCCAGCTTAGTCTTTTTAGCACCCACATTAATATTAACCTCATCCTCTATGCTTCTCTTTATCAAGCTTCCTGGACATATGGGCATGTGGGTCAAATATAGGCACTAAAGGTTCTTCTTTTGCCCAATTAGGCGTGAAAGAAAGCTTCAGCAAGTCTGCAAAGAAACCTAGGTAGGAGCCTTTCGGAAGTAGGGCGCGAAAATTTGTACCTACAAAGAGCTTTTGCATGTTGAGCTTCAGTCCGATGTTTCCCATTGTCCACTTTGACAAAAGGTTGGACAATTAGTTTGATGACGATGGTCTGGATGGTAGTCTTTATAGATTGGATTTCTGAGGGAAGTGGAATTGTGAGTTTGGTGTTCCACTTAGAGTTGTCCATCTGAAAACGGCGTGCATGTTACCACTCCGGTTTCGTATTAAGTCTCCATCGTTGTGTAGAATGGGCATCTTCAACATACTTAGCATGCGATCAATTTGCTCTGAGTAGATAACTTCTTATAATCTAACATTGTTATCAATCACATAGTACTTTAACCTAGATATACATCACAATACCTTGAGGATACAATGGCCTTAAATTCTGCAACAATAATGTATAACAATTCTGCTAGTTCATCCATTCAAGCTTTTTCGGACATTACCACAGCCTGTTGAAGTTCTTCCTTATTGGAATCACTGATGGCATGAACAAAGAGCATGCTTTCATAGACGAAGCTACATTTTTAGATGTAATTAACCAGAAATATGAATGACATACGCGCAGCTCAGCTACTTCTTGATTAGATTAGATTAGATTAGATTAGATTAGATTAGATTAGATTAGATTAGATTAGATTAGATTAGATTAGATTAGA
>JAANSK020252997.1:0-13059 GCA_011763485.2 Isoetes engelmannii
GTCTATGACGACTTGTATAGTGACGTCGCCGTAGAATGTACGCATACATGGCATATATTTACGGGGAACGTCACACAATCCGACTCTAATTTGCTGAAAAGCCCCATGCAATTTCACATTATATGGGCTTAATCAAAAGTTTCCACAATTGAATGGGTTTTGTTCTTCTGATGTTTTCTGATATAGCATTGTGCTCCAGCCCTCAAGTTAATCCACGAAACTGCCGCTTGTGGAAGTATTCTTACTTGAAACAGCTGACAGTAATGATTCCCCCCACGGAAACTAATATTCCATGTCATTTTTCAATCTTCCTCTAGTGGAAATCCGGCCTAAGTATACATGACAATCACATTATATTTTTGTGTTAATAGAGGACTACGAATGAATGACATCCCAAGTCCTTTGTCGTCCTTAACTAACACTGTAAAGAAAGCAACACTCAACACACTTGTTTGATTTTATTTCTCCTAATTGATGTAGTCCCCTATCTTAATGGGTGTGCCATGCATTTAGTATAAAACATAGCACAAATTGGTAGAGCTATGAAGCACGTACATTTGATTAGTTTCTCTGGAAAGTCGCCTTTTAAGTGTCTACAAATTCAACAGCTTTTCAAGAGTTCTAAATAGGTGTTTTACGAATACATCTGGAACTCAACCTCTTCCTACACTTCTTTCACTCTAAGTTATTCTTAAATGATCCAAATCTATTATATTGCATACCCATTGGCATCCTACACATAACAAAGGCTCTTCTGCAACATACTTCATGCTTCAAATTTGATACCAAATTCTTGAGTAAAAATGCTCATTTCTTTCCACTACTTTGGACTACAATGATATAGTATTCATGATTAGGTACTACTATCACTTCATGTGTCTTAGTACGAGTTCGTAGCATAGTCATCTCGTCCTAAGAAGTGATGAAAATTGATCAGAATGCATATAAACAAGAATAAAATCAAAACTATTGAACAAATGAATCACCGTAGGTTCAACATGTTGAGAGACTTCTTCTGCCTTCACAGCAAGGGGTGTAATGTAACTTGCATACTGAAACAAAAAGAGGAAATGGGAAAGAAGTTGTCGGTAATTTGCACCTCGTATAGTCAAAACATACATAACAAGACCTTTGTAGTTGTTTCATAGTCCATAGTACTCTTGATAGGTATTCCTGCCTTATTCGTCACTATGGTGCCTATGATACCTGGAAGTGTGCACAATCATCGAATGTCATTTTGAACTTTTAGTTTTGTAGTTCAAGTTGCCAGAGTAAACACAAGTTGTATACCTTTATGAGAGCATATTCGTTTCAACGTATCCTCTACTTCACACTGTTAGTTTTCACAAAGTATCCTAGTTACATTAATTGTTAAAACTATTCAATGACAATAGTGCACTTCACCTTAAGATGATACTTTGAAGCTTGTCGTCGCGCAATTATTTCAGCATCTCTAGCTCTTGATACTAACACAATCATGGACAAAAATGATGTTTTATTTTTATTGCCTCTTACTCTAGCTCTTGATACTAACACAATCATGGACAAAAATGGGGTTTTATTTTTATTGCCTCTTACTATAGCGATAATAAATTTCAATTTTACCCAATAGCAAAAGAACCTTGCATCTTTATGGAGGAAGTAAATGCCAAAACGAGGAAGTTCTTAAAACATTATTTGATATTGTTTTATTAGCATACGATACACATATAATATTTACTCTATTTATAATAATAATATGCATGAATAGTTAAACCTTCAAGGTTTGGATATAGCCCAAGTAGTGCGTCTAGTCATTCAGTCTAGTATAGTACGCCAGCCTTAAAATAAACATGTCTCGAGTTCATATGTCCAATTGAATGCTGCGATGTGGCATGACGTAAAAATTTCTTCTTCTATTCATGCCAAGACACAATTAAATTTTAGATCATTTTGTGCTCATGTACACAAGTCCATCTGGATGTAGCAATGTTTATGCCGATACGCAATAGAATTTTGGATCACTTTGTGCTCATGCCCAAGTCCAATTGGATGATGTGATTTGGCATGACGTAAAAATCACTTATTCTTGTTCTTCTATTCATGGCGATACACAATGAAATTTTGGATCACTTTGTGCTCATACTTATAATTTTGGTATCCTAATACATTACGACTTGTATTCTCTTTATCATATTTTAATAAGCAACTATAACTCATATTTTGAAATTGCTAGCACTTTATCAACAAGATATTTATGCTGCCATCATAATTTGATATACAAGCTTCTTGTTTTACAAAGAATCGTAGGGTACGCTGGTTGCTAAGCAATATGCACATCAACTTCTAATACTTTGCAAAGTAGACCAGCATGAATTGATGTTCTTCTAGTTAAATGGCAAAAGTAGAGACGAGGAGGATCGTTAAAAGAACCTACTATATGCTTCTACAAGAGAAATAGAACCACTTTTTTTTTTGCACGATTTCGTGGTTGCTAAACTCCTTTGCAAAGCCGTCTTCAGCTTCCTGCTTTTCAGTTAAGTTATTATCTGATAACTTTGTTCTGATTATGTTCGAGAAAAGTATTGCAGTAGATACTATAGTTCCTCTAATTTCACCCATGCGATGGTTAGGCTTTTAGAATGCCATGTTGGTTCTCCTTACCTAACCTTCCTCCAGATTTGATGGCACATCACTTTTTGGTACCAATTGCTAAGGGACTCGAGGTGTAGATTTCTCACTCCATTATGAACAGTCCTAGAACTTGTGTGACTATGTCACTAGATGCTTCATTGTCATATGGTGAAAAGTGGCCCTTGGTGCAAGAAATTGGATTGTCGAATGACCGGGAATTGGCTCGCTTATTTCCTGATGAAAAGGCATTTGCTTCTTCTCAACTTGGTCCTTATGGTTAGCAGTAGGTGTGACCTTCTTATGCTCCTCTCCACTCTCCAATTCAGTCTAGAGCATGTGCTTCTCATGTCTTATCTCCCCTATCATCTCATCCATTGCTACTGTTATTTCTCCTTCCCTGAGTTTTTCTACCATACAGACATCTGCGCTTGTTGTTTTTTCTGATTCGCATGATGATGATACTATTGATGTATCTCCTCATATAGTTCGGCTGCCTGATGTTGTCATGCTTGATAGCCTCGTTATTGAATGTAGTAAAGAGCCTTGGCAGAGGTCAATTTGAAGAAGGTTGCAAGGAAAAAGTTAGCTGCAAATTCATGTTGTGGAGTATGTTGATCATAATGAGGCGGCCAAACGTCTCAAAGTAGTACAAGAGAGATGATTTTTTACCGTGTATGGGTGATTTTGCCTAGGGGGTTCTTTTGTTTTCTCTAGGTTTTAGTCCTATTTTACAGCATCAATGATGTATCTTGATCTCTATTCTTGAATATAGTCTTTTGTCCTTCAAAGAAAGAAAGAAAGCAATGGAACCATATCCATGTCTACAAAATATTTGAGTTCTACTATTTACAAATGAAATCTAGACCCTAAGCTTGACTTGCTTGGATGCTAAATGCCATCACAAATGCTTCAAAAAAACAAGTAGAGCATAATATCATAAAGAAACATATATCTCATGAATATAAAGTCATGTGCCATATAATATCGAACTTCACCTATTTGTGTGTACAAATAATAATGAACTTACAATGTTCTTCTAACTCCTCAGTAGTCATATCCGCTTCATCCTTTTCCATATTACTTTGAAACTTAAGCAACCTGTACATAATAAATATACATCACTTGTATGAGAAGAAATAAAATGGTGTGCTTCTATGACCATAAGACATTTGCTATGATATTTATCAAACGCATAATGCTACAAGTGGGAAATTTGATTAATCGCATGCATTTCTAGAAACGACAAAAGGCAGGGCAAATCCTATAATTAATATGTCAATGTTTGTCATTTTAGAAGCAAGGATGCTGCATATTGTTGTTGTTTAGCTTCTGCAAACATGACGGTTAGACATGCATGCGCATCATAAGGTTTCATAACTACGACTGCCTACATATATGCCAACGTCTTGGTTTCCTAGTCAGAATTGCATATTTTTTGTCATTTTAATTCAAGGTACTTAGCTCATAATTAATTCCCAACATGTTATACCAGCGCACCAAAGTAATTTTTCAAATCCAAGAGAAGTGCAAGTTACATGCTAGCTCTGCTTTGACATATTAGGTGCAATTTTCAAGGCATTCCAAGTGACAACAGTGAATCTAACAGTCTTGCCATACATTATAGGGCAAAAACATAAGATTTTACCATAATTAAAAAATAAAACGTCTCCTAGTGTTATAACATCATACCATAAAAGAATGTTAGCTTACAACCATGCGTCCTGCCATCTTCTTTACACTAGTCACATCATGCAGCATCCATGGAGGAAGCATTGGCTTGTGGCTACAGATATTTTGGCTTGTCTAAAAGGTTTGTTGGAAGAAAATAATGTAGCAGGCTTGAGCAGTTTTCTCTGGAACTGTACTCTGGATGCAGACTTATGTTCGCCAAGCCATCTCCCTAAGCCATCTCCCTCCCCCATGCCACTATAAATTTCTGGAGACATACATCAAGACCTTATAGCAAAGAATAATCTTCCATTGTTGTTGCATATTGTACATGAATCCATCCGGCAAACTCTCAATCTAAGACTTGGCTATAGACAGTAAATATCAACAAAGAACAAACATCCATTTTGGCCATACTTCAAGAATGAAGGAATTGTGAGGACGGGTTTGTCACTAGTTTCATAATTAAAATCATGGCACAGGTTACATGGCTTATATTGTCTTAGAGCATTCTAAATCAATTAATTATTCACATCAGCCTACGTATTATGTTGTTTAAGTAATTGTTTAAATTACTTACTTATGACTGAGTTGAGATCAGAAATTACAGAAGTGTTCACTCCACTGGATTACACTGCAACATTCGCAAGCATCTACAAGAAAATGGAACAAATATAAGAGTGATATAACAGTCAATAGTCAGAGCATTATAAAAATGTGAATAGCCAGTAACCTGTGCCCGTGCAGCTCTTATGGAATTGTACGTCTTAGGTTTTTAGATTTCAAAACATAATGTACTGTCTTGCTAAATATTATGGTTCTATCACGTCTCATGCAAGTGACATGATTGTGCGTGTCGCTATATGACATGGTTGTGTTATGTGTCATATACTACCAGAAGTGTTGCTATGTATCATGGTTGTGTCACGTGTCACTCTCATGTGTCATATATATACTAGAAATATTGTCATCTAATACTAAAAGTGTTGCTATATATCATGGTTGTGTTATGTGTCATATAATACTAGAAGTGGTGTTGTCTCTGCTTTTGCATTAGTACACTTGCATTTCTTGGCTATTCTTGTTGGATTGGTGGGCATGGTCTATAATAAACTATAATATCTATGATGTTTTTTTATGTACACACATACCAAACATTATTATGTTCAAGAGTTACATTATCTTGTTAGTTTATGGTATACCATGAATGCTTAAAGTCTAAGAAAAACAATTAGGTGAAAAAACACTTGGGTACACAAGACATATTTATGTATACAATGTTCAATGGTTATTCGTGGGATACGCGAAGGTATTTAATTCGTCTCCAATAGGGGGTGCATTTACATGGCATAAGCTAACCTTTGCTTTTGTACCAATCAGATAAAATGAAATGAAAAAATGTGAGGTAACTTATTTCTAAAAAAATAAATTTCAATATTTTAATATTATTTCTTCAATTTTTTTTTTAATTATTTAAACAAAAAGAATTAGTCATTTTTAATAGCAACATTAAGATGTGATACATTCAACGTTAAGATGTGTATGTTAAGATGTGTATATTAAGCTATGGTATCTAACAAGATAATTTTTCGTAACAATGAGAATCGATGTTGTATATATATTGTATTTAAGAGTGATTGCTTCCTTAATTACGACATCGATCTAGAATGTTATAGTTGGTATCTGACCGAAATCCTAAATGACAAATGCCGGAAAAATGCATGTGAAAATAGAAGATGGCAAACCTTATGCAACCACTTTTTTTTTTAAGTCCTTACGACTGCTTTCCAAATCATGAATTTTTTTATACATTACATGCCACTTGGTACCGTGTTATAGTACATTTCAAAGCCTATTGATATCTTTAATACAGAAAGTACGAATATTTACTAGGAATTCATTGTGAATTGACTACACAACCAAGCTTACACCAAAACGATTTGAAGCCTCGTATGCACCCATCTAGACTACATGCTAGGGTGATGGATACAACTATAAAACAATGCATGAGTTTTATAAAGGAATTAGGACATGTGCAACAAGCACCAAGCAAACAAATTATTGAACCATTAAGGGGCTGCAATTATATACTCAATCACAAGTGAAATATTAATGAGCTGACCAACAATACCATAGAAGTGACCTTGCTATACCAAGACAGTCAGACAGACACACAGAATCTAGAGATTCTCATGCACAAAATAATACTGTTTGGACCATTATATCATCTGCACGACACAAAGCAAACACATACACAGACATCGAAAACTATTTGCATACATTCAATCCAAAACATATTCATCGTACTCATTTATTCTCAGACCCAATTTACTGTCCTTGCACATTTGAAGTTCCAAGACTATAGGGAATCTTTGATGCCTAACATTCTTGTTCATCTAGTGGTCTTGTGCATAGATAAACTACAAAATTACCTCATCAAACTACTAGTATAGGTAGGCTAGTTAAGCTTCCTTACTTTGCTCTAGGAGACTGATCCAATGAGGAATTCTATGTCATTGGTTTGCTAGTCTAAAAGCTATTAACATCGATAAACATCTATTGAAAAAAAAAACAATTTTATTTCTCCAGGATATTCCATACCACATTGCAAGGACAAGAGACAAGTATCTTATGGCCCAATCCCTTTTCGTCCATTATAGGGCATTTTCAAATAATCCTTCTATAGGACAACTGTGTTTCACTAGGCTTAGATGTTAGAAGTTGGCATGTCTGATACAGTTAATGCAATACCCAATCCAATCATAGAGTTCCATAGTTTAATGCAATACCCAATCCAATCATAGAGTTCCATAGTTGTTTTTTGTTTCTCTGTGTATTTTATGACACATCCCGTTTTCATGTGCTGCAAGAGAAGACTTTCTTAAATAAAGCATGCAAAGCTAACCGTGATTAGATGTTAGATGTTGTCGTGATACAAACTTTAGCTCCAATGCGCATACAAATAAGTATTGAACTTCTAAAACTAATGCAAGTCCAACTAGCCCATTTTGAAAATCACCACAACTTTGACACTTTTCTTGAATTTTTGAAATTTTGAAACTAGTCGTCTACAAGTCCGTTCATAGAATTCTTGCAACTCGCTTTTTTTTTTCCCGATCAAGGATACATGTTGCAGTTGTTGAAGATAAGAACACACAAGCATATCTTGTTGAACAAGATCAACTAAGGCCAATATTGCAAGATAACAGAAAGTGACAACTTCTACCCATGCTACAACCTACAGATGGTGTCATGCAAAATAACTTCAAATTAGCATTGAGCAACAGACAATGATGTGAACTGATGTGAACTAATATGCAAATTCTAGCATTGAAGCAACCTTGGTGTTTCAAACCTATTACCTTAGAAAAGATATCATGATACACAGGAGCTTGTCCACCTAGACGAATGTTAATAAAAACATACTTATGCTATGATCCGAGATGGTAGTAATCATGATAAAGCACTAATCATGAGAGTGCTATTTGCAACAATTGCATCCAACCACATTGCTGGGTAATTGTTGAAAATGTTACTAGAGCTTTCAAGTCATGGGAGGTTGACGCAATACTTTTTATTCATTCTCTACAGTTTCAGTATGGTATCTTGGGATATAAGTTGAAGCGAGATGTACGAGATTGGGAATGCAAAACCATGGATGAAACACTGACAAGTAAAACATGTTCTAAATATAGTAGCATATCAAAATGTGTGGTCCTTGCATCCCATTTGTAACCAAATTGAAGGAAATCCATAAGATTATGCGATTAAGATGATTTTCTTACACCACATAGGAGGTAAGCAATTCCTTGATTAATATGCTAATTACTCCAAAGGTTGAAGACCTGTAAGAGTTCTATGATCTAAAATATGAAAAGCTGAAGGGCATTTAGAAGTGCATATTAAAAAAGCTCAGATTCTATAAACATTAAACTTACCAAGTGAGAAAGATTCATTATGTACGTTGTTCATGACCTGTTAGGTTCAACAGCTGCAATAAGGCACAAAAAAAGACATTGAGAAATTGGACCCCAGGCCCAAGAAGACATAATTTTTTCCTCATTTTGGGAAGTAAGGAATTTCCCTTAAAAACAGAGAGTTTAGAAAACAGAATTTTCAAGTTCCAGATCATAGTTGCACCGCAACATCGGATCAGAACGAAATGGAACAGAAAACTCCAGAATATGGAATGCAAACTGCATGCATGCAGAACAGACCCTTTCTGGATCAGGTTTTTTCTATTTTCGGCCAAAAGGCCCTTTTGACCTTTTTCCCAATAACGACCAAATCTAAACAGAATATTTAAGCATCGGCTGTCAGTTACTATGTCACCATGCCAGGATAGAGCTGCTAGAGATGATCCTTGCATAGAGATAATCCTGATAACAGAGATGATACTTGCTGATAGATCCTGTTAATCCAGAAAAGGATATGCTGCCATGAGGTTTGGACAGTTAATCCAGCAAAGTATCTGTTGTTATGCCATTCTACATATCAAGTTATGGACTGTTAGTCCTACTGTTATGTCAATTTCTGTTTTGTTGCGTTAGCTGTTCATGGAACATGTTTCGTTCCTCTTTGTTCGCTCCATTGCGGATGCATAGCAACACATTGCGGTGCAGCTATGTTCTAGATTGACCTATATGAGCATTGAAGTCTCCAACAAGATTCTTGCAGATGGGCACTAGAAAAAAAGTATGATGAAAGTTTGATAAAAGGAAATCAACATCAATTTAAAACAAAAGAAGATAGACTTCCATGCGTTGCAAGTGGAACAACACTTTAAAACGAAGAAAAGTTGACCAGAGAAGATGTACTTAACCTATCCTGCGTTTCAAGTGGAACAAGACTTTAAAACGAAGAAAAGTTGAACAGAGAAGACGGACTTACCTATGTCTCAGTTGAAAGAAGAATGTTTAGCCATTTCGTGCAGGCAATTTGTGTTGTGCAAAAGATTAGTTACAATACTACTGCTTATTTGTCATGTTGCCATGCCATGTATGACGAGAGCTTTGCCTTTCATGAGACGGTTTCCCGGGAAAACAAAAAAAGACCTACACTCTCTCCTTCTCAAATGTCAGCAAATACCTGTAAATTAAGAGGCCACAATTCCTTCGATTGGGAAGATCTATGGAGCAAGGATTCTTGCTAGAAGGGAAAAAGCAAAGCACAAAATCCAATTCTCCAGGGCAATCAGAATCCCCGTGCCAAGTTTCTCGTTTAAATTTATCCAACTTAACCCGAAGTAATGATTTCATGAAATGAATTGACACCCCAACCCAAGATTCAAATATCAAACTGTAATACCCAGGTTATGACAGATCAAACAGAATACTGGACTAAGCATTCTAGAAAGAAAGGAGGTTCTTATTTGCCCCAGTTGGAAATCAGAGACACACAAGAGTATGCAATCTTATTTCTGGATATTCCTTGAGCTGGAAACCCAGCCACTACACCAATAGCACAACCCCAGCCACTAAACCAATAGCACAGCCTAATATCATTCATGATCTTAATTTATTGAAACAAGTCTGACTTCCATAAGCAGCAAGCAACTCGCCTTCCTGAAGATGATCATTCATTGACTGAATCCTTCTCCATTTGTTTATCACAACTAATTCATGAGAATTGTTTCCCATCTGCCCAGAATGCAACTCAAACATATGATCTAAGGTGCATTTTTCTCAAAGCACTCAGAACATCCCAAGAATTCAGCCCAACTCAACAAATCAGGCTCTATTGGCATTTTATTAAATTCTCAACTTGGTCTATTTCCCTACTCTGCCTAAAAGTGAAAACATGCATCTGCAATGATCTGCTCGTGGTCTAAAAAGATAATCTTGTAACAAGAATCAAACTAATGATAACCTTCACCTCTAAAACAATGAATTCTTACTTCTTTCTCAAGTTTTCGAAAGCTTTCAGCAATAGCAGGTCGCTACATGCTCAAGTTATGCAAAAAGCAAAAAGCACCATCATAACTCCAAAAATGAAACAGACTAAAAGTTAGATGTGACATCTACCTCATAAAGCATTGATGTTCTCATTGTATTGTTGGACTGTATGGGCGAGAGGCTAAATTGATTGTAGTAACAGTGTGTGCAAGCATTTCACCATATCTGGGACTGTATGCAGTTGTACTGGGCCCTCAATTTTTGTTGTTTCCAAAAGCAGGAAATTGTAGAAGCTGGTAGTAGATGTGATTGTATTTCTTACTAGAATTTAATTTTAAATCATGTATTGGTTTCAATGGCCAGTTTTACCAAGTAAGAACAACCAATGTGCACTATGTAATGACAGGAAAATACAAGAGGTTGCAAGGGCGAACCAGCAATTGAACTGGAATTCTCTGCAAATGCTTCTGCTTGACAGATTCGTACACACCCAATTAGTTAGTCAAGTTCAATTGCCTCCACGCATAGGATGTAAGGCCCCTCTGGACCCCTCATCGATTGGTCTTCCCCTGTGCCATCCATAATCCTTTATTTCCTACAAGTTTTAAATTGCATAAATAACTTCACTTAGTCCTCCTCCTCTGTGCCTCCTTCCCTTGCATTCATGCTTAAACAATTCGAGCACAACATGTCACTACCAAACCTGCTTGTCATAAGCACCAGAAATTCATACGGAAGTGGATGTTCTTAGCAGTCCTAACAACAGTTTGCTTGTTTCATAAGTTTGTCTAAAATATTATGATTCTTCATACAGTCATGCCTTTGATACAAAATAAAATAGAGCTTTCTATGGAAATTTATAACCCGTAAATAGACAAGAAAGCACTTACGGCAGAACTCCAGCAAGGTTTCCATTTAAAGCAGCATAGAAACCCTTAAGAGATAATCTGCTGCCTGCAAAAACCTACATATGCGTAACGCAATATCATCCATAAGCGTAATGAGAAATCCTCAAACAAGTATCTTTAAAATGGCAGTTACAATGAGAAAGAATTAAATAGTTAGGCATTACAACGAAATACAAAAAAGCTAGCGGACAAGACTGCAGCAGGTTACGGCAAGCTGAGAGTACGCCACAGGACACATGCACTTTATGAAGTTGGAAGCAACAAGAGCGACTAATTTTCAACATTGTTTAGCTAAACCACACTAAGCCTAAACCGAGAAAATAATTTCATATAAACAAATTAAGTAATGCCAAATGGAGAGTGAGCTATTCCAAAAAGAAACTGTCAATTCTAATGCATTCGTACTCCTTTGAAAGCTTATTCCAAAAAGAAATTGTCAATTCTAATGCATTCGTACTCCTTTGAAAGCTTAGTCAATAGTTTAGAGGATCCCTATGCAGAGATATCCTATTGTACTGAGCATATGCACAGCCCTAAATATGACAAATATATTCTGATGCAATTGCCTGGAATTGGGGAGCTGCGAAACTATAATACTCCAACTAGCCACTAGTTTAGAGGATGCCTATGCAGAGGTACCCTATTATAGTGAGTATAAGCACAGACCATATAATCCAAGAAAAGATAGGAGGCTTAAAAAGCAATATGCAGCGCCATAACTTAAAAAACGAGCCAAGAATTGATCTTGTGCCAGCACATATACGCTCTTTATCAGTTTGCAAACATAATGAGCTGATAATAATTAATTAAGGTAAACCTAGAAAGGAAATGGCAGATTGAAGGAGATGCGTAGCCACACTAAAAATACAGAATGCTGCATTTTCATATAAAAAATTTGGTTCTGCAACATATCAGCAGCAAGATATGTAGATCAAAACGTGGATTGACTACCACTGTTGTCCTAAATAATCACCCCAAATTCTCATTAGAGCACTATATTATACAATGTGTCAGTGCCCAACATAAAAAAGAGGAACGTTTTGGTCCTTCGGCAACTTCAATGACATACAGACTGGCATACCTTTGTGTTGATGAACTAGAAGCCATAGACTGTAAAATTGCCATATAAAGGCTAACACAAGAAAAATTATCACTCTGGCCCTGTTCATCAGATAAAACTAATCATGTCATGCAGAGGTTTTTACTAAAGAATGCATTGCACATGCCGTTGCAGCTAGAACTGACGATACCACATCTAAACATCAATTTGCATAGATTACAATGCAAACTCTGGCAAATAGACATGTTGGTCCATACTAAAGTGAAAATCCGAAATGCAAGTGGCATGGCAAAGTAAATCACGTCTCAAATGCCAGGGCGTCCTTATTCGGTGATGCTGGGAACTATGATCTTGAATATGACCTTAATTAAGGCTGGGATAGAGCTACTATAAATAGGAGCTAAGAAAACCCTGATTTACCCTTGTGGATTCTGATCTAACCATAGGCGACAATCCATAATGCGTGGATCTAAACTGGGCGAACGGCCATCGAATTTTGGAAACCGTCTATTCTTGTAAACCATAATCGAATGGCTTAAGCCACATTCAACACAAATTATCCTGTACTGCCGGGAACTATAATCTTGAATCTGATCTTAATTTAGGCTGAAATAGAGTTACGATAAAAGGAGCTAAGAAAAACTCTGATTTACCTAGCATCATAAGGCGACGATCCATAGCTTTGTGGAGCAGCTTCTGCTCTAACCTAGGCGATGGTCCAGAACGACCATCGAATTTTAAAGACCGTCGATTCCTATAGATCACGATAGCATGGTTTAAGCCATAACACGTGGATAGGCTAGCCTTAAAATACAGGGGTACGCTAAAAAAACGAAATATTCGATATTTGATTACTTTGTTAGGGATAATGTTAAGGCATAGGACATTTCTTGGGGTAAGGGCCTGGCGAGCCCGT
>JAANSK020253008.1:0-13055 GCA_011763485.2 Isoetes engelmannii
CTTTTCATGTCAATCCTTGTCATGAAGAAGAAGTTATTGCATCATATATGGAGTACCCAGGGTACTTTGGGTAATGTTCCAAAAGTAGTACACCCTAACATGCTTTCACCCATTTGTGTAACTTGCTAAATACGATATCTCATTTACTTTGATGTCTTCTCACAATGCTTTTCGTAAAAAACACTAAACTAAGCTAAGACACAATATCTAAGAAGGAATCAAAGCAATATCAAAGTATAAGAACTGCCTAATATTTTTGGGGAAGCAGTAGTCCCAAATAGTGAATGAGGCCCGTAATTTAGAATATGTCCCACTTTTTCCAAGTGGGACTTGTATGCAGCTCCTTGAAAAGAATAAGAAATTAATGAATGAGAATGACAAAACAATAATGCTGACTGAGAAGTCCCTTGTGCTTTTTATTTCTAGAGGAACATCTTAGTGAAGTGTTTCTTCACATTGAATTTTTGCAATTTTATTTCTTCATTACCAACCAACACAATGTGAGCTATTTATTGCAAAATTCTGCATACATGAAGTGAATGCATGTATTTACTCGTGGTCATATTTGTCTTCAGCTCCTGCAATGCACAGGGCAACGGCGCCACAACTCAAATTCCAACAATTTCGAAGTTAAGTTTTCACAGACATTTTCAAGTTCCCATGAAATGCTACCAATCCACAAATTAGAAGTGCAACTCTTATTTATCAATACTTGCTTCCATATTTTGATCCAAGCCGAACCATAGGCATTCAAGGCTCATGTTTTTGTGTTGCAAATACCTGGCGTATGGCGAATATCTGTGTTCCAACCAATTTATCATTTTTATACCTTGTCCATTCGAGACCAGTTGGCATTCGAGACCATAGGAAAGGAATTATTTGGGTCCATCAGTAGAAGTAGCGAAATAGATTATGGATGAGTTAGAATCCCTTCCAAGACATTGTGGCTGCAAAGACGCCATTGAGAAGAAGGATATTGTTATAGGATCAACAATTCACGGGCATCCCCATTTTGATGTGTAATCCTCCAAATATAATCTTCATCCTCCTTTCCCTTCATTCTCTTTTAATGTGAATCCCCTCTTTGAACTCAAATCCCCTGTCTAACTCTGATTACCCCGTTCTATATTGCAATCCCCCTGCTACTCTCTCATTACCCCTACTAACCCTGACTACCCCACTCCTCATCATCCCCCATTCTTCATTTTTTTTTATTAGAAATCCCCATGTTCTAAATTGCAATCCCCTTATTCCCTCATTACCCATACTACAACTGACTACCCATTTCTTCTCATCCCCCATTCTTCATTGTTTACTATAAATCCCCATGTTCTAAAATGCAATACCCCAGTTACTCCCTCGGTACCCTAACATAGAACAAGTATGGGCGATACTGAGACCACAAGTGGGCTTGACGTGGAAGCCGAATAGGTGCATTGGCTGCTATTACTAGAAGCATACTACTAAGATTCTTTCGACCAACATGTAAACTATTTTAGATACTTTCATATGCATGCAAGATGATCAACATATCTTAACTATCATCCATCTCAAACATCAAAGACTCAAACTCAGAGATTCATAGATTTATTTAACTATATTACCTACCTAGTAGCAGCTGTAGGTTAGCTCGACGGTCAAGTTTGAGCAAAGAAGTAAAAGAGACAAGTGATAAATGTGAAGCTTTCTATAGACAAAGGTGGCTGATAACAAGACCTTGTATGACTTTAAAGGGTGATAACAAGACCTTGTATGACTTTAAAGGGTGATAATGAGACTTGTATAAGACCCTCTATGGCTTTAAAGGTTGAGAATGAGACCTATATCACCGTTAAAGGGTAATAATGAGACTTGTATAGCCATCCAATGGCAGATAAAAGGACCATGTAACACTAGGACTGTTACAAGATTGAGCATACATTTCATTTAATGTGCTTACCATCTTTATCTCCATAAAAATATGACGATATATAATAAATGGTAACATTATATACGTCTTACCACTCATCTATTTCTAGTGGCCACATGCCTATGTGATATGCATTCATTATACCACTCCTTGTGCATGTATGCACTGCACACATCATAAAATTTTTGACGTTTGCCAAAGTAAAAATGGACAAGCTCCTGCTGAAAATTGGCCCATCCAGAAATACATTAAACTTAGTTTTGAGTGGGACTGTAGTGTTGAGAGCGACAGCAACACCACAGCGTCCATTAAAAAACATGCTCTATGTTCTCTCCATCCATTCCATTAGGAAAAGAGAAATTGGATGGTTTTACAAATAGATAAATAAGTACAAATGTATTTCGAATGTTTCTTAGTACCAAGGTGCAAACATTCAAGATTGAAGTGATCTTCCAAGAAAGAACCAAAGTGCTACTGACAAGATCCCAATGGTACTGAACACAAGATATCTATCCAGAATAAATCCATATAGAGAGATGCCAATTGAGCTGTTTGTAAGGAACGTCACTGCAAGACAATTTTCTTGTCAAGTTAGTATCTCACAAAACATAAACTTATTATATAGTTTCTTACCAAGTGCAGAACGTCTCAAGTAACTATCGCGCTTCTGCCAATGTATATTTAGCCTTTGCAAGAGTTTCAAATTATCACTTTCAACTGCTGAACTTATGAGTTGCTGAGTGAATGCTTCATAAGTCTGTTCTGCATGCATCTTACTAGCCTCCTTGACGGTTTTGCGATGCAAAGCTGATATCTTGGAAGCACACTTTACACAGAGTCCAGTTCCAGTCAGGTTTACAATGTTTACCACCTGCATTCAATTTGTAATACCAATCCATGTAGATGTGGAGTACGATAACATTTGAAACATAATCTAATTTGATCAACATTACGATTTTCAGAAAAAAAGCAAACAATCATTTAAGAATATAGAAAATACAGGAGCAGTATAATTTACAAGGAGATCCCCTGCCATGAGGATGCTGACGCCTGTGTGGCGGCACGATTGAATTATTCCATAGACTGATGCAAATGCTCCAAATATGAATATGGCTCCAGTAATAGCCAGTAAGCTTCTAAAATGCATGCTTGTGGCATGTACATCCCCTATTATTTTTTTATACTGTTGAAAATAACATTCTGGATCTAATCTTTGCTCCAATAAATTGAGAAATTCGTTCATCTTCAAAACCTGTTTCCATCACATTGTACATACATGTAACTTATGATGCCAGAATAGAAATATCTTACTGCAACTTACCTGCAGTGTACACACTTCTCGAAACAACACGCATGAGTAGAGGTATGTGGTAGTCTGGAATACCCATGATAATGTAGTTCCTACATATATGATGGCTAGATCTTTATATCTGCTACTTAAATGAAATGGCAGTGGCTCTAGCTTAATAGTTGCAAACAGCCATATCTTCTGCATTAAGAAGACCGTAAAAGCTGGGAAAAACACAGCTCCCAAAAGCATAGTGCTTGACTGCAAAAAGCACGGCAAGCTGAAATCATCAAAATATAAAACAAACGATACTAACAACTTCCAATCTTTACCTCAAGAGCTAAGTGATATTTTCTACGCACTTCATCTCCTTCCTTTGCTGCAGTATCGAGAGAGAGAATACCCACAATTCCATGCTTCTGAATTCCTCGATATAGAAATAGAAAGGAAACAGCTGAATTTGTAGCCCCAACGAGAACGGTCAAAGGTTGAAAAATCAACTGCAGCAACAAATTGATGTAGCTCAGAGAATATACCATTCAACCCTTTTTTATAAAGCTTGGCATTAGTTCCAAGCTCAATATAATGCAACACAGTAAAATAGGTAGTTTGTGCAAATTTAATACAACTAGATTCATTTTTTATAAAGCTTGGCATTAGTTCCAAGCTCAATACAATGCAACACAATAAAATAGGTAGTTTGTGCAAATTTAATACAACTAGATTCCTTTTTGTGTCTTAACTACATGTGACAAGATTTGTTTGGCAAGGCAAGTGCCAAGAGAGAGAAGACTGTTGAGAGCTAGAATGCTCAGGAAATGACAGACTGCTCAGAAAAGGAAAATAATGGCCATAACATCCTCAAATATCTGAAAGAAGCTTGCTACATGCATCTTTGGCATTTTCCAAATATCTGACAAGACCTCTTCTTCGCACGCCTAGCAAGATGATGAACCCAAATGAATTCATACTTGATGGCCACTCAATTGGCTTGTAGAAAAATTATATCTCTAGCTGGGCATCACAGAAAAGCATTTGATGCTTGCAAATCTAATTCAGACCTCATTCCGTCCAGTAACAATTCCCTGGACTCAAACCATGCAACAATTGATTCAAATGGTTTTCAGAAATATCAAGATGCAGCTCAAACTTAGAGATAGGATAGCAGCATTGCAAGTGTCAGAGAAGTTGCAAGCCCTCAACAAGGTAAGGAGTTGCTATCAGGTCTGAGGAAGAGCACACATTCTGCTGCTGCCAGCAGAATGATAAATTACATCATCGCGTGTAGTTAATATCAACTGATATATGACGGCATTAAGCACTCTGATTTCCTTGTAGCAATTGCATTCTGATCCCACGGCCTTGATCCTTTACCAAGCAGGTATATAATGGTACTTATTATGGTATGCTTTTCTTTACACAATTGAATGATGTTCACGTTAAAGATACATAATACATTTTAACAAGAAACAAAATGTTGGGAGATGAGCAGATGGACTTGACAACTACATAGAGAGTATATCTTGTGATCTGCAGCATGGACCATAGTAAATTAGCCTTAATTTTAATTGTGGCCTAAGCTCATACCTTTAAAACTATAGCAGGAGCACATTAAGTCTATGCTTATCTACTGGGAAAAGAAAGGTACATGATTTTGCAATTTGCCGTCATCTTCCGATCGAACATATATCACTCTAAAGATTGGTACAACGATGATCAATGCTAATCCAACTATCCATGATATAAAGCCCCAGCAAGTGTGCGTATGATCCAGCTGAAGTGTACGCATTGTATTCCGAAAGCTTTGTACACGTAACATAGTATTAGGAGACATAGCATCCCTGTAACAAGGGGGGAAAAGGTCAATTTCTTGAAGGCAGGATACAGCAGTGAACAACTCAAAGAGCATTGGATGGGTGTGTTGTGGTGAATTCCTTTTTCCATATTGCCAAGATGGCACCATGCAAGATAAATTCCAAAGTATAACTCTAGAATTTCTTTTCAATATTGCTAACCGATTTTCATTCTCCTCTTACCAGTTATAGCTCTAACTAGGTGGGAAAAATAATAAATGTTCCACAACAACAGGAGCAGCAGCAAGAGCTAGAAGAATCCCTTTTGGTTTTTAACTCCAACAGGAGAGGTCCTTCATAAATGGTCGAATTAAGTTATCCCTTTCTGCCACTCTTTAGAGAAGCAGCTTCTAGATGGTAGAGACAACAGGTTGGAGTCTTTGTTTAAAAGAAACGTATCTAAGCCCATGATGAAGGAGAAAGAACGAGAAATTTTTATCTTAGGAGTCATGTGGCACCAGCTTGGTGAAACCAAAAGAAACAGAAAAGAACTGCAATAGCTAAAGACAAAACATCACGTCTCTTGAGGGATAGCAATAAGAATGAGAATTAATGGGCGTGAGAACTCCCCTAGAGATATTAGCAACAAAAGATGGTACGTCTGTTAGTGTGAGCAGTATTCTATGAGTTCATGCCAGTTTAATTTAATTTTTGAATAGAAGTGTTTTTGTAGATAACAGTGACAGGTGCATAGGTACATGAATCAGAAGCTAATGAACCAAGCTGCAGTAGTTATTTGTATTTTCTTTGTCAACTGTATAGGCAGATGTAATTTAGTAGATAGATACATAAATCAGAAGCAAACGAACCAAGCTGCAGCAGCATAGCCAGATGTAATTTAATACACTGCTGCAATAGTCCAGCCAAAGCAAGAAATGCTTAAATAATGACAAACCTGGTGATGGAGTCAGGATCTTCCAAATCGACATGAAGTTTGGGAGGCATAAATCTTAAAGGGCTGTTGGAGACACCATTCTGTTTGATCAAGGGCGAGCGCAGGGACCGATCCACCGGAGGAATGGAGGAAATGGGGGGCAGGAGGTGATCCTGGCTCTTGGAGCCCATGGTGCAGCAGGCTTATTGCATCATATAAATTATATGTGCAATTGAAGAGGTGCATTGTGAGCACATATATAAGAAGAAGATGGAAACGTGGGGCCACACTACTTTGCTCTTTGATACAAGGGAAGAGCTTCACTTCCCAAAGGCCAACTGAGAGCCGATTCTCCCCGTCATAGCACAGAATCTTTTTTTATGTGGCTACATGGAAAATGGCATCTCTCCTCTAACTGAAATCCGGTCCATGCAGAATCAGAATCTATTTTCATGGGCCTTCTGGGATTTATGCTTGCCAAGGACGATAGCTGAACTAGGCCTACTTGCATTTCGTTTGCATATTTTGTTTGGAACAAGTTACTGTGGGTGAAAAAAGCCCAAAAGTTTTCCAACATGCCACGTTTTTCTGGAGCTACTGGGTTATGAGAGGGCATATCTGTTTCCGACACACAGAAGACACAGAATCGCTCCTTCTCCAATTTTTTTGCCATTCAAAGACATCTCATTCTCCGATTTGGCTGCTCGATACGAGAAAGTGCATATGGATTTTTGCATGTCGATTTTGCAGATAATAGTGCATCCCGATTTTTGCAGGCTAGTTTTAGAAACTGAATGTACATTTTGGAGCTCTGCTAGGCCTATGTTCTAAGAATGGGAGCGAGAGAGTTTTATTGGCTCTCCATACATACCAAGCCGAATGCATTATCTAATCCTACTAACCACGCTTGGGATTCTCTTAACCTAATCCCACTTCGGGCTCCGTAATCTCATTTTATCTTAAGCTAATCCTACTAACCACACTTGAATTCTCTTAACTTAATTCCATGTCGGGCTCCATAATCTCATTTTAACTCATAACATGAGATTTGGTATTTTCACAATCTCATTTTAACTGGTAACATGGGATTTGGTATTTTCACTCATCAGGTGAAAGTTTTTTAGGCATTATACTAGTTAGCAAGTGTTTTATATGGCGCTCGTCGTCGTGGTATGACGTTAGGGCGGCATCTGACCGTTCACTCGAATTGAACAATTCTTGAGCTATTCTTGAGCATATCTTGATCTAATCGAAATTTTCTCAAGCTATTCCTAAGCTTATGTTGATGTAATTGAAATTTTCTCACCATTAACCTGCGTTAGAGCGAAGGAGATTCTCATCATGAGCCTGTGTTAGAGCGAAGCAAATGCGTATGAGGTCAGATGTTGGAGGTTTTGAGTTTATGCCTAAGCCTTGTTGGAGGGTTTGAGTTTATGCCAGAAATTCATTAAAGGGAAAACACAAATGCTCAACAGGGTTCTCAAAAGCACGGGACAAGAACAGAGGATCTGGTGGAAATGGATTGTGAGGCTTTTATTGCTCTGTGTCCTGGCAATGCTCGTCAGATTCGAGGCTCTGTTTCTATGGCTTTTATGATGTATAAGGCAAGCATATCTTTTTAGCACAAATTTAAGCGACCAGGTATATAACGTGAGGTGAAACTAATTCTTTTATTCTAAATTGTAGTCGGAACAGTGAAGGCTCGAAGTAACTAGCTTCACTAATTGCGATGTCATAAGCAATTTTCAGGCCAGAAGAAAATTGAAAGTCTAGCGATGGAGCCCATCTTAGGTGGCGGTGGAGCTCATCTTAGGTGGCCTTCTTTGGCCTATCTTGATCCTCAAGCCTTTCTTTGACATTTCAGAGACAAAAAAACATATTAGAAGTGTTTGTAGGAGAGTTTATGTAAGATCATGTCTTTTACCCAGTTTAAAATGCATACTCTGTACTGTCTAATTCTGGCTTTTTCGACTATATATGGCGTTTTGTGGTGGGGGGCATTCTGGGCCATTGGAGCCCAAAATATTTCCCTTTTAATTCAACATCTACGGCCTACAAGATTTTGAGCCTAAAAACTCCTGCACAGACCCAAGGTCTCGATTGCGTCCATAGCAAACAACATCTGAAGTAAAAATAACATGACTATTTAGTCCAAATAACCAAAAAACATATGAAAGTGTGTCAGCCAGTTCTATCTGCTGCAAACCCAGACCACCTGCATGCTGCATCAGAGCTGGAGGATTCGAACCTCCAGGCCACCATGGCCTCACCAGAGCCCCAAAACAAAACAAAACAAAACGCCCGAAAAATTGGCACAGCTTTCTTCGCCCTCAGACTGCGCATGTACTGCAAAAACCGCCATAGCCAAAACTTCAGCCTCACATATACACAAATCCAATGCAAACACCAGAAAAAAAAGGAATAGCATTCTGGATAATCCGATAGAGAATTGCTGAAAATGAACAGAAACAGAGTACAAAATTGACCCACTTCGGATTTGGGCTAAACGGGCACCCAAATGCGTACCATGAATCAATACATCATAATTTTTGAATGCGATACAGAATTGCTCATATGCTGAAGAAACAGAGTTCAAAATTCGTCTAATCTGGAACACAGTTCAGATTTGGCCACAAAAATGCTTACCAGAGAAATGCTTACCAGAGAGAAGACAACGAGCAAAATAAGCTCCGGGAGGCCGATTTCGATGCACCTGGCAACCTGGGATGAAAAACGAGGCATGAGAAAGGAGCAAAAAGCTTGAAAAGCTTGCTGTCCCATTTGGGCGATGCCCTAGAAGAAAAAAAATGAGAGAAAAATATGAAATCCATCGCCTTCATACCCATCAGAGCCCTCGATCTCACGGCTCTGTTAGCTATGGCTTATACAACCGGAGACTCTGTTCCTCCAGAGAAAAGTCCTCAGAAGAAATAGCTCACGCCCGCCCTGCTCTCCACAAAATAGAAACAGGCCTGCAAGTTTATCCGGGCCCTCAAACTTCTAATTTCGTACCACAGCCATTTCAGCCCACGTCCCAGCAATTCCGCACCCAAACTAGAATTTTGAGACATCTAAACGACATTAAGCAGCTCAAACTTGCCTCAATATATGGTTTCTCATACATACACCTGGCCAAATCTTACTCCCAACCTTCACCCTGAGGTGCTTCCGCAATACGAAACTAAATAAGGACACATTATAAGATCATGTCTTTTACCCAGTTTAAAATGCATACTCTGTACTGTCTAAATTTCCTAAAGAAGTGCACCTTGAACTTTAGATAGAAAATAGAATGGTATATTGGTTTACATAGAGCTGCAACTTCATGAAGCATAGGGATAGAAGGTATGTCTGTTTTTTTTTTTTTTAAAGGACGTCTGATATGTATTCGCCATAAATCAAAGTAACCAGTACACAAGGCCGAGGCACAGGTTTAGAACCTAGTGGGGAATAAGAACCCTCTGAGCAACGATACCTAGGAACCTCTCATGTACAATGTTGTCCACAGCTTGTGAATTAGCAACTAACAACTGATTATCATACAAACAATGCTTCGAGGACGCGACTTCTTGTTTCTGTAGTTAGGATCATAGGGGGCAACGGCTTTTGGCAGCCTTTTTCCAATTTACCTCCTGCCAAGGTTCTTGAGGTTGTACAGATGACATCACCATGGTTGTAGGACCAATGGCTCCACCATCTTGGACTGAAGAAATGGGTGGAGTTGCATCATATAAAACAACAACACATGACTCATCTGTACTTGATATTGAGACTGGAGCTTGCAAAGGGGGAGATGTAGTTGGCACAGGCAGTGCATCAGCACAAGACTCATTGACAATTGACATTGGGAGTGGTATGTCTGTAGCAGCATCTTAGCTCGAGTCTTATGCATTTGAAAAATATGAAATTCTTTGACATTTTATTCCATGCATTCACTTCCCATGTATCCTAAGTGTGAGAAAAGCAGGTCCAGCAAAACATGAAACTGTACCCCAACTTCACGCTTAGACCTAAGGACATAAGTCTTTTTGCATGCTTCTCCCCTCCCCCCCCCCCCCTTTTTTTAATTCTTCAACAACATTTCTGAGTTTTGAAATAATGATATCATTTTGTCTTTCTAAAAATAATTGAACGTTTATATAAAGTGTTTTTGTTGCTGACATAGCAAAAAGAAAGAGCAGAGCTAAAGCTTACATTTTGAGATGCGATTTGACATGTTTTACACATTGTTCTTGATAAGTGCGACACCAATAGTGTAGCTCATCTATTATTTTTCTATTTTATTTTTTATATTAGGCTATGCCAACAACAACAACGATCACTCACCATCGCGTTCCTATAGAAACGCAAACCAAGAATGAAAAGCTTTTCCTCATCCTTAGTTTTCCAAAAATACTTCCTTTTGAGTTGATATAGTAGAAAGCAAATACAGTTAATGCCGTGATTCTTCACAAAGTTTGAGTACAAATTAACTCTTACAAATAGAAAGTGAATGTGCACTTTCTGCTACTTAGATAGAGTATAACAGATTAGACATAATATGATCCAATTTATGAAGACCAGCTTCAGCATATCCTCCTCCAAGCATTCCGTGGCTTGGTTGTCCTACATAATGTTGCTTCTTTTTAGATGTGACAGTTTGTATGCACTTCACCTTTTTGAACGTATAAGATTAGTTAAGATGCATTATGAAATGAACTGATTAAGATATTGGATTTAGGTTAAGGAATGAAGCGGATTTGCTCAGACTAGGCATTGGCTTATATAATTATGGTTCTTTCTTGATGGGTTATGGGTAGTAAGAAATAATATGCATGAAAACGTAACAGTGGAAATCATGAATTAGCGTTGGTTCCCAAAAGCACATGGAAATGCACTTGAGTAATTGCCAAGAACGAAGCTTATATATTCATATTGAGCGGCAGATACAACCATATATGCACCAGTAAAGGTGACCAGTTTATTTTCATGCTTAGATATAACATGCAAGAAGGCTCAATAGTGCAGCCCTTGGAAAATAAAATTTCTTACCATGCAGCTCATGGACACGGATGAAAAAAATTATTTATGTCTACATGACGCATCTTTGGCGATGGTGAGATCCAAATAAAGGCATAAGACCTCTTCAATAACCTTCAATAGTGGTTTGCTCTTTCTGTTTGAAGCCATTATTCTTTGTTTACATTTAAGGGTTTCGTGAGAAATTAAGGAATAGAAGTGTTGTCATCTACCCCCACTGGTCAATGACTCAGGTTCTCAACATGGCTGTGGAAGCAAAATCGGGTCCAAAAGTTGTCTGTATTTGCTATCATTGTTGCTCTACCTGCTTTTATGTTGATTGCCTGTTTGATTTTGCTTTTATCATCATATATTTGGTGTTTGCAGATAGCTTTTTCCCCTACAAAATTTCCTCAAAAACATTTAATCACATATTCAGAGGTAATTTGCAGGAACTGTTTTTTGCTTTCTCATTCTGGGTGATTGAAAACTTTTTTCCTACTATTGCTCATATTAATTGATCAGAATAGAACAAAATGATTTTATCTGGACTTTAAAATTGGAGCCTGCATATCACACCCTTTGCAAAATAATTTGCAAGTAATGATGGTTCTATCGTTTTTTAGGTTGTTGCACTTCTTACCCATAAGCTTCTGGAATATTCTCTTATGGTATTAGAAATTCAGGACAAGTGATGCTTTGATACAAGAAGCAGTCGGAAGCCCTATTTGGGCAGAAGGATGTCCGCAATTGGATTTCCATGTATAAAGTAACACCTCATAATCTTCATTTTTCCTTGCATAATGCTCAAACTAGCCAATTGGTATGATGAAATTTGAACTGTTTTGATATTATTCATTACATACTTCTGCTGCAGAGTCAGAAATTGAACTTTGGGTAGATTAGTTTGGTGGTAGTACCAATATTCTAACATCTAATCCTAGCATATACTTTGAACACAGTGAGCATAGATGGCATGTTATTGACTCGAAATAACAATAATAGTATCATATCAAGGGGAGTCTACAAATGATAGGGTTCTATGTACAAGTTAGATTTGATGCAGCTTCATTTTGAGCAAACAAGGTTTGTAGCTTTGTTTGGCTACATACATCAAAAAGCCATTTTCCTGAAGGCGATCTTGGCTTTCTAGGCGTGCTTTTTCATTGTAGACTGGCAATCAGAGGAAGCTACAAAAGACATGAAAGAAGTTAGACCGTAACTTGTTAGAAAGTGAATTAATTCGTCATTTAAGCTGCTCTATCTTGCTGCCCATGGAAGGTACTTTTCCGGCTCCATTTATATGAATCAATAGATAATTATACGTACACATTTCTGTAATATAGGATTTAGGCTCTCGTATAACCTTTGGCTTATTTTGATACATGTTTTAGTTTCAGTAATTACATTATTGTTAAGAACAAAATGTAAGACATTTGTTTAGCATTTCCATAGCCATCTACGATCTTGGGGGCCATGCTAGAATGATGTACACAATGGAAGTTCTTTCACAAGTAAAAATGGTTGATTGATTCCTTAATTGTGCGCACAAGGAACTCTCGAATCTAGCATGCGATATATGAAGGGCAGAAAGATGATGTGTTGTACCATGTGGGTTCCAAATGTGAGGTGGTATTCCATTTTATTTGTTTGCCCATTTAGAACTCAAAATTTTAAACACAACCATTTTCTACAACCCAATAACTATCAAGAACAAAATGATATTTTGACACGCTAAGCTTACATTGACAAGGAGACTCCATAGTTGACATATTTTAATCATATATAACAGAGGCAACTAAATAGAAGTATAACACGCTTCCTGGCACAAAAAAAGGGAACTAGCAGTAGGGCAGGCTTGGGGCAAGGGTCAGAAGGAAGGTGATTCAACGTATGAAGAGTAGAAGAGAGAAAAAAAGAACAATAATTTTATATTTGTTGATGCCTTAGCATATCAGTCCTTGCCTAAAATTTCCTGCACATGTATAGGTGCTATAGAATGCAAAGTAAACACCACTTACAAACAATTCTGCCCTCTCCACCTATCACATTGCGTCATGTGGCACTTTTTCTTTTAAAGAATGTCATGTAAATTTTCTTCACTCTTTTTCCATGCTTTTAGCTAATTTTATG
>JAANSK020253019.1:0-13054 GCA_011763485.2 Isoetes engelmannii
GAGGGGGAGGGAGGGGGAGAGAGGGAGAGAGAGAGAGAGAGAGAGAGAGAGAGAGAGAGAGGAAACTGGTCAGAATTGAAACTACCTGCGTCGGCACGCCTTCCGTGGCATAATTGCAACAAAAAAGTTGTTCTTGTATACGTAAAAACAGGTTAATCGCCATTATGCTGCCAGGACTAATAGGACTAATAGTGCGCTTCCACGTGGCAATGTTTCTAACCAAGAATGTTACCAGAAATATCTCGAAGTTGCATCAACGTCTTTACTCGGCATTTCGCCTTCTACCTTGCATTCCGGCCTGTTTACCTCGCATTCCAAGCCACAGAATGTCGATTAACCTGTTTTCACGTTTTAAGAAAGTCTTTTTACCTTGCATTCTATTGTGACAACAATGCCTCCACGCTTTGTGCGTTGGCATTGTTTCCACAGCATAATGCAAGGTAAAAAGACTTTCTTATATACGTAAACAACAGATAGGCACCATTCTGCCCCGGCGTCCAACTGCATGCCTCCACATGGCATTTTCTACCACACTTTCTTTCGAAGGAATAACATCTACTTAAGTTTTGAAAATTTATTAGCATTCTTGGTTGCGACTGTTGGATTAAGGACACGTGGTGCAGAACGGACGCCTATCCGTTGTCCACGTTATAGGGAAGCCCACTACTTCCCTGTTGTGTCAACAGGGCTCCGCGCTGCCGCGCGTCTTCCTGTTCCCACATCAGGGAAGCCCATCCTATATAGGTAAAAATGAGTTATGTGACATTCTGTCGGCTCTTCCAATAGCGCCTCACACATGGCATTGATTCTAACCCTAAATGTCAACAACAAAAATTTCTTGTTGCGAGGTTTTTGCCGCGTTTCATCGGTGGCCTTCTTAGGCACTCCGGCAGCGGCCCTGGTGATGATTCTGCGATTCTACATGTTGGAATTATGCAATTAAATATTGATAGGTCATCAGTCAGTTTGAACACAGGAGGAGCATGGATCACTGCATTGCTTAACTGTGCAAAGGATATTTACATGGTGATCATAGAGAATATAGCTTATATGACCATTACAGGGAAGAAGGTTGCTTCTGTGACCATTAAAGGATTAAAGCTTGGAGTTATATCACCATGGTATACCATATGGTTGAAGGGTTTGAATTTAAATGAATTTGAAACCATTAGGTATACCCATGTGGCATGTTTTAGCCATAGCTCCTTATTCTGTGAAAACGGTGCAATAATATTGCAACGTTTGTGAATGTAAAATATGGAAATAACCATAAGTTCAGGAGGTCACAACACGACCTCCAAACTGTGCGGATCCGGCCCCAGTCGGCCGGATTTGCATCTATAAATATTGTAAAAAGAAGTACAGCCATTATCTGGAATTAATAGCTGCTCAAGAAGCAGGCTTGAGCTCGTCAAATACAAGTTATCTTCGTTGGTATTTCGTTGGTATGGGTTTGAAATCCAAGTGAACAGTATTTATGGTTTAAATGAATAGTAATAGTCATTTTAAGGATATTCTTGCTAACCATTGAATATGAGCTATGCAAAAATATTAAATAAGGAGAATGTTTGATTTGAATGAGGTCATTGTGAAGATTGTTAATCACTAAGTGTGATTGTTAAGGATGTTTGTGATGATTGTAAGTTGTTTGTTGCCATAGTATCACTTGAATTTATCACTACAGTGATCCTACCTAGCAGGTAAGGATCTGGTGAGGATCTACCGGCATTTTGAACAACCTTTTTTCACGTCAGCATTGCTTCATCCTAGAATGTTAAAGCAACATTCTTATATACGTAAATGCAAGCTGATCTAAATTTTGGCTAAAGAGCCAAGCGCGCTCAGCCATGTGGCGTGTTTTCTTTATCTGAATGTTGCTCCAAATTGCAACAGCCTGCGTTCTTCGCGCTTCCGACTTCGTTCAGCGGTTTTACCCGACATTCTCGCATTTTACCTTGCAAACAACGTGTTCTACCTTGCATTCAGTCTGTTCTACCCTGCATTTCGGCCATTTGACTCTGCATTCTTACTCAAGGGGGGTTCACATAGTGTAATCCGTACAAAGCAGGTGAGTGACCCAAAAGGATTTTTTTTTAGGTCCAAACTTACATATACTCTTACAAATTGGGTTTTTGTGGGTAATTATGGGGCAATATGTGGCTGAAATGGGGGTTTTTGGTAGATTTCTAAGGCGTATATAGGGGGGTTTTGGGGGACCCCTTGCACGCACACGACGTACCCCCTATATGATAGGTGAACCCCCCGGGTTCTTACTTTCCAGAATTTAGATTTGCTTGCATTCACGTTGCACGAACTACACCCCCGTCTAAATTTCGGGGTGTCAGCAGTGCCTCCGCGCTTCGTGCATCGGCACTATTTCCACCCCAGAATTTAGACCCGGGTATAGTTCCTGTATACAGAAATATTCAACCCGTAATAGGTGGATAGATAAATAGTACTTTTTACATGTATCCCCCATAGTTAAATTTAGAACCTCTATAACTAGAAGCATGCATCAAACCACAAATCAGACATCACTAGAAAGGTGGCGAAGTTGAGCTTGCTATAGCTGAAATTTTATAGGTCATTTGGTGTTCTTGATGAGAATTTACGAGCTGCTAAGGTTGGATAGGTTTCCTACCCATCTTCCCGATCCCAAGTGCCCATCCATTGCATACCAACTGCCCATCAATTGTTTCTGATGATTCAATTGCTTCTGATCATTCCTGAGAAGACAGTAAGGCAATGTATACCAAAAGAAAGCCCTTCAACTGGGCTTTATCAATCTACGTATCGTTTTAATGCCCGTAGACAAAGTTATAAGCAACAGAGGGAATAGATGGGCAAGGAAAGAGCAATAGGATGGATAGATGGGTCAGGGATGTGCAATGGATGGTACTTTGAGCTGCAGCATTGAAAATCAGTATGTTGATAAGGTCCCCTATCTTCTTACCCTCGAGTATGCCAGACCAACATTGCTAGCTCTAGCGGGGGGAGGGGGGATGAGTTCTAGTTTAATTTGTATAGTAGTAATTTTTGTATAGACAGCAATTAGTTCCGAAGAATATAATACGTTGTTTGTTCTTTCGAAGTTTTGACACAGGCATTCTGGGATCTGCAACTAAATGTAAAGTCCTTCGGGACATGGTCTAGTGGTAGGACCTTAAACCGCCACGCCCGAGGTCACGGGTTCAAACCTGGCCAATATCGGTCTAGTAATGGGGACCTTAAAATTCCATTGCCCCGAGGTCACGGGTTCAAGTATGATCAATTGGTCCTGTGGTAGAGACCTTAAACCTGCCATATGTAATGTGTAATGGATAATCACATGCAAAGCAGATCCTACATAGAATCAGTATGATCATGTCTAGGAGTGTATTGGCTTCCATGTGATCTGTAGAATAAAGTGAAGTAGAATGTAATCATGATTTGATGATGAATAGACTGACTGACATCCTTCAATAAAAAAAAAAACTAAATGTAAAGTTTTATAGGAAAGTTTGGTTGCTATTGATATGCAAGCTAGCTATTAAATAATGATACACATATTTCCACTGCAATACAGATTCCATATAAGGAAAATATTCCACTCCATAAATATTTTTAGCTTATATAACAAAGGGCATGTGTGCTTTAAATATTTTGGATAAACTAGCTATTCCAAATAACGTTGTTAGCAAAAAAACACAGGTTGAAGAAAAGCTTGCAACGCATCTTATGGCGTGGTAGCATCTGTAATGGCATTCAAAGTGTGAATAAAATAAATTTATGCGTATATTTAGCTTCACTTGACCCTGCATGGAATCAAGGCCAGTTAATTTTTATATAACAAAGCCTTGATTGAGACGGATTCACTTTTCTCACTTAAAACAGTAAGTAGAGCTTCGTATAGATTACTTTCTTGTTGATTTGAGGCCTGATCTTCTTCTTCAACAATGTCAACTGCAATAGATTTAGCTGTCATGATGATGCTTCATTTGTTGTTTCAGGAACAATCTGTACATTGGCCTCTACTGCATCTTTAGGATTAGTCCTCCTATTCCTAAATTGATATGTTATCTTGCTTGCCTCTTTCCGGCTTACCTTTTCTATTTGTTTCTTACGTGGTGTGTCCTTGCTTTTCTATTTCTTGTTTGTAACCTGCACTTTAGATTTTGGTGATTTCCTTTTATTCAATGACTCACTACTTTTTTTTTTCTGTCTCACTTGCTCCATGTGTCTGTGAGTCTTTCTTTCCCTCAACAAACTTAACAAGGTTTTCTGTAGCAGCTTCACCCTCATCATCTGTTAATACAACATAATTTATTCTACTCTTATAAGGAGATCTTGAATTTGTGGGTACTAGAGCAAGAATATCTAGAAGTAAATTTCCAATAAATGTACATTTAAAAGTGAACTTGCATTTTTAGGCTTCTTGTTCATAGGCACTGGCATACCAAACTCTACAAATAAACCAAAATTGATACTTGAATTGCAAACCAAGCATTTACCTTTGGCCAACAAAGCTGTGCAGAGTAAGTGATACTCATGATCACACTTTAGTTTCGCAGATAGTTTGTAATCACTGGAGAATGCTAATCCACATGCAACACAAAGATCCTCAAATATGAAAGGTCTGTTTCTACTAACTACATTGACTACAAGTGGTGAAATTTTCATACCTTTCAATTGTTCCAGATTCTTGAGATTATATTTGAGTGTTGACAAGATAGCTTCCTTCATCTGAATTTCTCCTTGCAATTCTTCCTTTTTCAAAACTGTACCTGGATTGCTCTTCTTGTAACCTGCCATTGTAAAGTAGCTCTCAAGTATAGTACTTGTATCAAGTTCATCAATCTTTTTCTAACTCTGGAGTTAAGGGCAAAGATTTCTTAACTTCTAATTCCTCTTTCATTTTATCGATATTATTGTTTGCTTCTGCCACATTGACGCTTAAAGATTGAATTGATATCTCATCTGATGCTAAGTTTACCATGATGTCATTCAACTCCTGAGCAAAACTTTATTTTTCATTCATTATTTAGCCTTGTTATTTCATTCTAGATCACTTCCAAGTTCTGTAAAATATTCTGATTCATCACTACAACTTCTGCCATTTGCTTTTCCCTTTTGGCTTCTACTAGTTTCTTCTCCATAATGCTTTTTGATTCTACGGTTTTTGGCTTCCTGCAATTTCTGTACTTCATGATTTGAGCTCCAGCAACAGCCCAATTTATCTTGTGCTTTTCGGGATTTTGTGCAGATGTGTAATTTTCTCATGCAAAAGCATAGGCAATTTGTTTCCTGATCCTTCTTTCAGATGCGGCTGGAACAACGATATTTTTATGCTCTTGCTTCCGCCTAATTCCTCTCTCCAAACTGATAGCCAATCTTCCTTTGAAATTCTGGTCTCAATTTCAGAGCAAGAACGAGAGAAATCTGTGCGTTTCCATAAAATCCTCCACAGTTACTGCTTCAATGTTGTTAATTTTTTCCTTGTTCGCAGTTCCGTCAAAGGCTATAGGTTCGTCTATGGCTTATGGCTTATGGCTATGGCACGAGAAGCTTCAACCTCAAGCTCTGTTTGAAATGATTAGAGACAAGAATAGGATAATTAGTGGAACCGGTGCGGGAACAACACATGCATTTAATGCGTGACACAATTTTGACCGGATCCAAGTGCTTTAGGTGCTGGGTGCGGTCGCGTTTTTCTTATCACCACTATCGAATTTACACCCCAACGTTCTGTTGGGTTTGGTATCTAATTAAGTATAATATAATAGTTCTACATAGTAGTTAGATTGCAATGGTATGCTTTTTATTAGACTACATCTATGCTATCTATCATGGCTATTTTTAAAGACACGAAACACACCCTAATGAATTACTTTAACTCTTTCATGTATTTGCATCCCTTTAACAAAGCCAATTTGGACGGAATTCATGCATGGCGTCCGATGAGGGATATATATGTTCTTGTGCTCTTTAGCTGTGCATTCAACCTTTCTTTAATTCAGATTAAGGTTCTATGCCTAACTGTGTAAGCTTCACGATGTTATATTATGACTAAAGAAGATGAAATAGAATAGAATAGAAAGAGATGTTGCTGATGTTGGAGTTGAGATGCAGATTTAGACACTACACAAACAGGGACAGATACAAATTCAAAAGTCAATCCAAGTTCGACTAGAAATTCCAATCCCAGATCAATGGAGTGGACTTCCAAGGTGTCATCATGTCAAAACAGGGATAATGTATTTGTTACTGTACATAGAATGTCCATGTTTACCTTAATTCTTAATTCCTGTATTAGTAAATATATACCTTCTTTGTACTTTTTGATCTAGTGTAAGAATTTATTAATCACTTCTTGCATCAAAATTTTTGGATGATAACTGCAAGTGTTCAAGGCATGTTAGTTCTTAGTAAGCAACAGTTTGGTGCAGATGCAGGCACAAAAATACACTTTCGTATCTAGTTTCTTGTTGTCCTTCTTTCACAGAGCATTGACGCTACCTCAGAGGAAGTCCAACACCATGAAGATTCATGTAGACTCATTGTTGGCATGCATGTGTTCAATACTATGTAATAGCTAATTCAAGTTTAGCCGGTAGAATTGTTAGGTCTTATATGATGGTTGGCTGCCCATATTATGAACAAACTCTAGATTCAAGAGGATGTTTGCAAAAGTACATGCCTCCGGGCAGCAACTGGGCTATTTGGGAGCAGGTGGTGGACAGTATTCCGCTACATATCCCTCTTGTACTCCAGGATGATGTGGTGGTACGGGTTTGGAGGATTCATCCGGATGTTGTTGCCTCATGTTTTGTTCGATTGTGTTATCGGGTGTTAGTTATTCATGACACTTTACCGCCTTCGGATAAGTGGTCACTGCAGCTTCAGGGTTCTTGTTGGCGCACGGTCTGGACATGGTCGTGGAACCCTCTTCCACCACCAAAGGTCAGAGTGCTTTTGTGGCAGGTGGTACATCGCTGTATTCGTGTGAATGTCCTTGTGAGTAGGTTTAAGCCAGGAGTGAGCCCTCTTTGCCCTTGTTGTGGTCTTCGTCGTGAGTCCGTGGAGCATTGCCTAGTCTTGTGCCCCCATCTGCAGGTTGCTTGGGATTGGGTTAGGGCATTGTTTCAAGTTAGGTTGTCTAGTCAGCAGCTGCTTTTCCATTTGTATCCTGCTTCTTGGTCCTCCCTGAAGAAGCAAGCTTTTCATCTATGTGTGGCATGGTTGGGGTGGTTGATTTGGAAAAGACGTCGTTTGTGGATTTTTCAGGGGGTTCAGCAGCCTTCGGCCTCCCTTGTTCCTCGACTCAGGTATAAGTTATTCCAGAGTTCTCTAGTGTTTTCTGGATCGGCGGAGCGAAAGTTCTCTATTTGGCGAGACTTCTTGGGCATTGTGGATGATAATGGTGGGTTTGTACATATCTAGTAATGTATCTAGTGATGCAGTTCATTGGTGGAGTGAGCTTGTGGTCGAGTGTTGAGGTATCTCTGTCCCGTTGGGGCAGCTCTTTCTTCCTCGTCACTCAGATTGTAACATTAGCACTCTTTTAATATATTTGTGACTCAGTTCTTAAAAAAAAAAAAAGTACATGCCTCCAAAAAGGTTAACTTTAGCTCATATCGTGCAACCCTTGTGCGACAATACCTTGTTTCTTTTTAACTAGGAACATTTCGATTAGTAATATTTATTTCCAGATGCTATATATAATATGAGATTAACATGCTAATACGTGAGATGCGTGTGGTGCATACCAATTTTTATTATATATCCATAGAATAAAAAATGGCACAAATCATCGCAACTACAATATAGAAGTTGGTTCCCCGTCGTAGCACGTGTCTTTGCCATTTTAGCAATGTTCTTCATAGTAAATTTAATGATTAGAATGGGTCTAGTCGGTGGCTATAATTTGTTGAACTGGAATGCTTATAATTTATAGTAACCAACATTGGATTGTTTGGTTGGTGAAGATTCCAGAAATATTGCACTCTTGACAAGGAAAAGATTAGTGTCTAATAGCTAAATGGTGAACTTTTGGCCTTGTTGGAAAAAAACATTTGGCTAAACTATGGCCCTTTTGGGCAAAGAAAAAAGAAAATATTAGCAGATTGTATTTCTAGCCCCACTTCCATTTCGCCCGAATTTAGCGCTAATTGCAAGAAAGTATAAGTGCCAAAGATTGGAATGTTTAGCCAAAATTTATAAGCTTTCATTCAAACTTTGGCATACTTTGCCAAATTATTCTATAACCTTTATATCTACTATGGTTAGTTAATATGTAGGTCTTGAATTAGTGCAAAATAGTAGCCAAATGTAAGAAAGTACAGGTGGAAAATTTTGGAAAGTTTAGCTAAACGTTGGAAGCTTTCATCTCAAATTTTGGCATACTTTAGCCAAGTCTATTTCACCACCTTGGATATAAAAGTTCCTTAATTTTCTTTTTTTTCTTGCTTGGATTCAGACCTCCAAATAGCTTAAGTGTGTATCATTGGCATCTTTCTTTTCCTTGCAAAGCTATTCTTAACCCCTAGAAATAGGATCAAAGTGTGTATCATGTGGCATCTTTCTTGCCAGCTATTCCTAACCCCCAAAGAGGCGGACTAATTCTTGCTAGCTATTCCTAACCCCCAAAGAAGTGGACTAACCCCCAAAGAGGCGGACTAATTCTTGCTAGCTATTCCTAACCCCCAAAGAAGTGGACTAATTTTGTAAGCTGCACCTTATGGATTTTTGCTTGTTTTACAAAGGCGGTTTCTTGGTTTTTAAGCTATGTTCTTATGATAGAATCACGGTGATAGAGTGATGCTGCTGATAAATTTGGGGGCAATTGCCCACCACCAGGGGAGGAGGGGGGTGTCTAACTTTTTCCAATGCTACCTTAATGCCTCTTGGATGCCAATGTTCTTTTCCATCTAAAGCCATAAAGAAACCCTTATGACATGAATGTCAGTTTCAGATCACCAATTATGTTAATATAATACATTGTTAATTTTAGAGTATGAATAATGGTTGAGTTATGTTCTTCTGCCATTAATAGAAAGAATGCAATAATGCTTGCTGGAACATCATGCTCGTTCAACTTGCTATTCTAAAAGGGAGGTTGGTTGATCAGCAGCTTCCATTCAGTGCATTCAAAATTTCAGTTATGAAATGGGTTATTATACAAATCTATGGTTACAAATCAATTGCTATGTCTGACTTATCACTGACCAAGTCATGGATGCCAGGCCTTGAAATTGCAATATGTGAGGCAGTAATGAGAACTTTTGCTGGTTCTTGTTCTTCAAGAACCAATGAACAGCTATAAGTGCCCTCCATGGGTGGTTGGTTGAGAACATTTCTTATTGGAAAAATCAATGTGTTCCCATCTTGTTTAGCATGTTCCAATGCCACCATTAATCGGTGCCTGCGGCCAAGCAGATCCCTAACGCGTTGCAGATTACCCTCCGCCAGAGCTCTCCTCACACGGGTGGAAGACACCTGCCCCTTCTCCTTACCGCAATCACCAATACCTTCATGTGTAACGGTTGAATTGCTTGCTTTGTCCATGACTGGATCCACTATGGATACCTTAAGCCCAAATTCAAGGGAGAGTTGCACAAGGTCAGAGGCATCACCTGCAGCCTTATACCCAAATCGATAATTGGCACCTGCAAAAATAAAAGCAGCGGGTAATGCATCTAGCCAATCTGAAACTATCGTCCACAACATACTCTTAATACTAAAATGGGATACCTGCAATAACTGCTTTGACCTTTAAATCCTTTGCTAACTTCTCGACAAAATCACGAGGACTAAGATGTCGCACGTTTGCAAAATCAAGTGATACTTCAACAGGAACTAAACCTCCACATGAAGATGACCAAAGGGACATAACCCTCGTCCGATCAGAAGGTGCAACAATTGGCAACCTGCATCCATGCTGCAGAGGAATTAGCCTTTTCATTTCTAGTGCTATACAGGACAGTGCAATGCTTCAAACTAGTTAGCAACTAAAACAAACATAACACATCAGATGTACAATAACATTAATTTCCCGTATTGCATGTTCAAAATTCAGACATGAATGAATGAGCAAAAGCTACCTTTTCTCCCAGCCAAGCACATCTGCCATTCCTGTGAATGACAGAAGAAAAGGTTTTCCCATTCTGGCTGCTTGTTCAGCGAGTGCGCGATGACCTATATGCAAGGCATCAAATTTACCTAGTGCTACAATCCCCCCTGCCAAGGTTCCATAACCCTGTTAAAATCAATATTTTTGTAAGAAAGCCTTAAATGCGCAACTTGTATGAAGCTTATATATATTTATAATATTTTACTTGTTTGTTTCATGTCAAACTTATAAAAATAAGGGTTATGATAAATACCATAGGCATCCAAGATATCCTTGATGGTGCACTCCTTTTCAAGCTAAGGTCCCCTGCGTACTGCTGTATCAAGCTTCCACTCTTCTCGCTCTCCATGTCTTCATTGTATTGCTGCATCAAGCTCCTGTTCCAATCATTCTCCCCAACAGCATTTGCTGATACTTGGGCTTTAGGAGAAAATGTCATGGACATGGAAGCAGGCTGCAAAAAGGGAGGAATGCTTCTTGATGCATTAAGCATCTGAGTGTTGCTTGTGCCAGAGAACCTGTGGCATGAGCATGCAATATGCATCTCCTTTTCCTCAACTAAAATGGCCGTAACAAAGGCTTTGCTCTTTGATGGCACCTGGAAAAGAGGAAGTTGAGCCTAAACTCAAAGTTGACGAGCACAATATTCAAATAAAGACATACCTTCCTAAGAAAGATTGACACAACTAAGTGAATTATGAACAAACCTGGAAAACAGAGATACAAGAGAATATGCTATAAGTGAGTCGTTTCAACAAGAATCGATTCCCAGTCTAAAATCCCCATCTTTAAGAAATATTGCCAGACATACAACTCATGATAAAGATACGCATTCTACATCAATATGAATATGCAATGAATCTATTCCCAGTCTAAAATCCCATCTTTAAGAAATATTGCCAGACATACAACTCATAATAAAGATACGCATTCTACATCCATATGAATATGCAATGTGTAGATCGACTCAATGAACCACGACATAAATACATCTGCTCTTATGCCCACACGTACCTACAGAAAACTTGCTGATTCAGACTTGTGCTTTTAAAGATACCCGAACACTGCAAAAGCAATAATATGAAACTCATTAGGACTAAGGAATAACCCAAAGGAAACAGATGCAGAAAAAAGAAAAGGACATAGACCATTATAAGCCAAGCAAATTTCCCTATTCAAGATAGTGTTATTAGCTGCAACTATTAGATTTCAAAATAAAACTCCTATAGACACTTACTACGAGACAAGAAAAGGGCATTCTTGTAATACAACAGCTATTATTCCTTCTTATGAGAATCTAAACAGATTTTGATTATCAGACATAAGTGACAATTCCAATTTTGCTAAAATAGAACCTAAAGACAGAGTAGATAGAAGAGAACTTGAGAAATACCTGGGGCGCTTGCACTTTGCTTCCAAGTTCCCTTTCTTCCGTTGTGTGGTTGGGTGTTTTCCCTGTGGGTTGATTGTGGCCCTCAATATCAGCCGCTTGTGTTCAGACACGTTGACCTAAAAACGAGAGTAAACTTTACCAAACAAAAACTCTTCAACAGATTTTTAGGCAGGAAATAAATTTCACGGCAAATCCATGGCGATGGTTATCTAGCCTACAGGGCAAGTGATGTTGAGACTAGTATGTTTGCAAGTGTCTTAAATATCACACGGTGTCCTGTTTGAGCCACCTTAAATCCAGAAAACGCCGTGTGTTTTTTGTTTCTATATGGCTCAAACACGACAAGGCACAAAAAATTGGTTGTGTCCCAAAAAACACCGTGTATTTTTTTTGCTCAAACAGGACACCGTGTGATATTTACGACACTCGGACTATCTTGAATCAATGGAAAATGAATGGCGTCAAGCTCTATGAAAAGGGCACTATCTTCCAGGTAAACTTTATGGTGCAAGCATTCTTATTATTGTATTTTATTTTATTTTATTTCTTCCTCCTCTTGTTTGTTACTTCTTTTTTACTTTTTAGTTTAAAGTGCACGGTTCTTTCAATTTCATTACTCAATGTTTACTGTTCATTTCCTTGTTTAGGTACAATTCATAATCCATTTCCTTGTGGATGTTCTTGTGGAGTTGAACAAGTTGAATGCAGAATTTCAAAAAACAGATGCTTGATGTGACAAAGATAGGCTTCTTACTAGATTTGGTGAAGGAGAAGTTTTTTAGAAGATATCTCTCTACTATTAGAGCATTTGGAGATGGAACTAAGCATCTTGGTTTGTTTCTTAGTTGTTGTAAGGAAGGCACAATAACATTTCTAGATGCGAATGGCACTCCCCATGAACATGAGCTCAGGTATGTTCCTATTCTAGGAAAGAAGCATAATCCACAAGACCTTGATTTGAATGAATACCCAGAAGATAGTGGATCTTTACCTCATTGTGTACATATTGGTAAATCATTTATCAATGTTGTAACAGATGCACTTACCAGCAGATTTGAAGACGTAAATGATATATTTAATGCTATGAAGTTCTTCAATCCATTTGCCTATGTTTTGGATCCAGATGATAGGGATAAAGAGATTTCTGAATGGTTGGGCAAATTGCTTGCCAAGTTTAGCTCAAAGGTAGATGTGGCACCTTGCTTGAATGAAAGAGAAGACTTTGTTGGGATGCTTTTTAGGGCTGCCAAGAGTAAGGGAATGTTGGTGGCTTGGACTATTTGTAGAGTTGAAGATGGAACATGTGATAGTTGGTGGAATAGTTTTTCGGCATTGATGAGTTTATGGCAGTGTTATATGGTTATTCCAGAAAGCACATCATCTTGTGAGAGAGGTTTTCCTGTCCAAAATAACATTAAGAGTGCTACATGAGCTAAAATGAAGCTAGAAACATTGGATGCAACAATGATGGTTTCCCCGTTTGATCACATAGACTGGAAGGCATGTTATGATGCTTGGAATGAAGAGAAACGTAGAAGAGCCATGCCTCTTGA
>JAANSK020253030.1:0-13054 GCA_011763485.2 Isoetes engelmannii
CTGGGGGTCGAAAAATGCCCCTTGGAAAAAAAGTTGGGAATGAATATGTCCCATTTTTTACAAATGCTCCTTTAAGGGAAATCCTATATAAAGCCGTCCCGCACTTCAGATGACTAAAAAGGCAGATGTGTCTCTGCATAGAATGTTTGAAAGTGATTATGCAGATGTTGCTTGAGGTCCACCAGCTATGAAAGTACTGAGCGATCTGATAGATGTAAACAAAGATATAGCTGATCTCATACGACGCCTCTTAGCTACTCAAAAAAAGAACCTTGTACAGTTGACTTCCTCCTCCAGAGCTTGAATCCGTCCCAATATATCACATTCATGAACCCTTGGGAGATGACCCTACCGAGAGAGGAGAAGATAATTAGTACAAAGTGTCCAGTAAAGCACGATATGCTACTGCAGATTGTCGGCCCCATTGGTTGGCAAAACGTTTGATCGCAGCGAGTGCATTTACTATGCCGGCCATCCCGCGGCATTGGTTAAAGGAAGCTATCCAAATGCCTCTGCAAGCCTTTTGGAATTCTACGTCCTTCAGGAATTTTACAATCAAGGCTGCATCAGAGATTCCTCCTGAAAGAATTTGGGAGATGATGGTCTGAAACTGAGCTGTCTCAAAGGCAGAACTGATAAAGATGTAAAAATGCTACAACTACATCCGCATTCCAGTAAGCCCTATCCACCTATCTCACTATTGCACCATGTGAAAGCATCTTCTCCATCTAGCTCTGAGAGGTTGCAGCCATGAAGAAGATGGTACCATTACTGATGCTCAAATCCAGACACAACATAGAGATTGATCCTCTTCCACTTTGCCCATGTTAAAGTGCTTTATATGGATCCATGAAATCCCCTGGCCCCATACTAAGCATCTTGGATCGTAAAGACGTCCACAAAAAAGCTCTCTAATGAGACCTGTTATGAGCATATACATTGACATGACCATACGGACTCCTTGTTCCTACCGCAAAATAAAAGCCCACTGGACAAAGCTATCCACCACAGTAAAAATGACTGGCAGAGAAGGTTGCCAAGCTATAAGAACTCCCACACTAGCTGAATCAGCTTTTGCGACTACCAAATTAAAGAGAGGGCCGACCATGTCCACAAGCTTTTCCACATTTCCTTGCGACATTTGTGTTCTTGCATACATACAAACTGAGCATGCAACTTAGAAAGATAAAAAATATCCGACTCCTCTTAAGGAGGAAGAAGACCCTTTGAACATTCCATGAGACTAATGGCATTGATTTTTTGAAGGGGTTGGATCAAGCATTGGTTCCTCCAGAGTGGCAATGAGAGTCTTCTCTACTTGATGCAGTGCCTCAGTCTTTTCAACCATATCCATTGTAAGTGAAAAAAAAAAAAACAACCATGATGTGGACTGATGGGAGGAGAAGTAACATGTGAATCATGGTGCGACGGATGTTGAGACATTACAGAGTTAAAGCCTTTCGCCAGCTTGTGAGGTTAGCGAAAAACGGGTGGATGTTTAGGTGGAGGATGGATACCTCGACGATCAATGTCCATGTACTGACTACGAGCCTCTTCCGCTTAATCTTGCATCCTTTGAATCTCCGTCAATCTATGCATATACGTTGGTCAGGAACAGGTGAAGCGGCAATTGCAGTCGGGCCGGCAGTGGAAGGGTTCACAAGTGGTTGGGTGATATCCATGGGCATGGGGGCTATAGCAACGACACGAGGAGCAACAGATGCAGGAGCGACAGATGCAAGATCCAAGCATTGGGTGCAAGAGGTCTGCGGTACTGGATAAGAGCAGGTATCTCAGGAAACACCCAACTCGGGGTCATTGAGTAAGCGCAACTTGAAAGGAAAAAAAACATGGTTCCACTTTGGATGACAATCGTCTTTGGTAGATCACGATCAATGGTGTTGCAACACAGATCTTGGTAAGGCCAGTCGTGATAGAGGTTTGAAGATGCAACCCAATCTCATTTGCAATGGCTGAAATGAATTATGAATCATGCATCTCTGGAGGAAAGTCCTCAATGACAATCTAGAATGGAGCACGCAGAGCCTCTGGCTTGCCTGAAAAGGAATTAGGCACATATTGCACATAGGGTGAACACTACGTTCAATGAGTTTGGTGGCTGGCCCAAACGAACCGAATATGAGAAGGAAACACTGCTGATCTTCTGCTACTAGCTTGATGGATTGATAAGCTGGAAGACCCAAATTATGAAGATGCCCACACAGCCACAACCCCATACGTTTCAAGTCTAGAAATGGGTCAGCGAAGTGGCATACCACCACGCATGCAACAAGCTGCTCCACATGACGCCGATGGGCCTTGTGACTAATATTCGCAACTAGTGACCCAAAATGCTCAAAGGCTGATCGGTGGTCTTGCACTTCGTAGAAAATCTCCTCTGATGGGAGTTGGGCAATTGCTGAAGATACGACGCCACTTCCTTCTGGTTAATATCCACCGTGGTGGACATAGCTTTTAATACGCGAGAGGTTGTGGCAGGAGATGATAATCCTTTGCACAACCACTCAGAAAAATGAACACCTATGACTCGTGCAACGGTGTCGAGTGACCTCCAAGGGGTAGAAGCTACTATAGGCAAAAGTGTAGCAACAGAAGATGCAACTACAAGGGCAGTCGACAGTGCGCCAATTTGTAACTTGCAATGTGTAATTCTTAGCAGTTTAGTGAAGTGAGATAAAAGGACTCGATCACTTATGAGGGTTCTAGAGATATTTTTAGGTCAAAATAAGTCAGTAGAAAGACTCCTAGCCATCTTTCCATGTTAGTTAGCAATTTGTTTTCATCTAAAATATCAAAATTGAGTAAGTAAGGTGGGAAAGTCCACACACACGCTTATATGCATCAAATGAGATTTTTGTATAACTGTATGGCAGTTTTGAACAAATTGTTCATTCTTGAAAACCCAAAACATGCTTATTTGATGACATAAAGTGTTAAGCCTGGTACTAAGTTGACTTTTTAGATGTGCTTCTAGCTAGTTTGATATGTCAAATCATTGAATATGTAGTATCTAGCCTCTAGATGATAGATAAGAATTAGAGTTAGGAATTCTAAACCCTACAATATGTGCTTGATCCTAGACATCTTTAGAACAGTTGATCCTAGATATCTTTAGAAGATATTGTGAACTTATTTTCTTGAAATATTGAAACTTGGTCTTTACGAAGAAAAAAAAACATTTGGGTAGGAATTCTAAACCCTAGAGTATTAACTTGATTCTAGACTTTTTTAGAACAATTGATCCTAGATATTTTAGAACATTACTTTGAGCAGACTTTGAGCTTACTTTGGCTTGAAAAGTCAAAACTTGATCTCCACAAGGCAAAACCCACACACATCTTTAGAACAATATTGCCAATTTATTTTCCCTTGAAAAGTCAAAACTTGATCTCTACAATGGAAAGGGAACTCCTCTCGTAGTTAAATGCTTGGCCTTAAAGAATAGTCATGCATTTGTTAGTATGCTCTAGTTCTAGAGGCTTTGAATTTATTTTGGCTCCCAAGTCAGCCCCACCTGTGATATTCAATTGGGGGGTGATCACAATCATAGTAAAAGCACTCGTATGAAAGTTCAACTGAGCATCGACGAGGCAGTTTGGGATGCCATGAATGGTAGGGTTGGATGGTTCCCATAATGAGGAGTAGCTGGCAAATGTCCTTAGTCTCATCCTTTGGAAATTGTTTCGGGCTTCAATACTATTAGCATCACTTCGTTGTGGTAAGAGGAGGCATATATGAACCCAAACGAGCTAGCATGGACCTAAGTATACGAGAACTAAACATGAGGCAACTACGACCATACTACTCCAAACCAAGAAACCAGAAGAAGACTGCACCAAATCAAGGGAAGAACATCAGACTATGCATCAAGCATATCCATGCATCACTCAAGACTCAGGCACTCCTAAACTAAAAGATGATACTCGAATAGGGAAGAACATCAGACACACTAGGGCATCTACGCAACCACTAGACTAGACCAAACCAAATACTTCGTAGTTCCACTCGTGCGCACTTTTATCACTACCCATCTAGGTTCGGAGTACACCTCAGCCAATTCCTGAATTATTGGAAGTAGTATCATGGTCTAAGGTAGGAGCATTATTTACAATGGCTACTAGGTCTCTCCCCCGCCTCCCTCTCCCTCATAGACAAGAGGTGCAAACAATGACCAAAACATCATAGAATAATCAATAACTCGAAGAATAACATGCATCTAACCTAATCCTAATAACGTGCAACTAACTTACAAGTTAGGATTCATTGATTAGGGTTTTTAACGAGTACTGAGGGTTCTTAATTTCTATGACAGCTCCTATGAGCATGCTAACCTATCTAGAATGCCACATCCCAAATCAACTAGCTACTTGTCTACACCAAATACCTGCTGCTTGGCTACTGCCTCGTGATGATGTGGTCTCTGTGGCTTGCAAGGTGTTTGGTGATGAGCTACTCCACTCCGCTACATGCATGGAGCTAGACATAGCTTGCATGCACTACTGTCAAAGACAATCTTTCGTCCTGAGCTGCATGATGTAGTCGCGCTTGGTACAGTTGGGGTTCAAAATGGACCTAGGCTAGAGTTTAGCCTAGTTATAGGTTAGGGTTCACATGCAACTGGTCCACGAAGCACCAATGGTATTTCTATGGCAAGGTGTCAATGGGGGGACTCCCCGTAGAAACTGGAGTTTGGGTCCCATGGCCAATTGGTCTTCGTGGACATTAAAAATCATATCCATCCATCCATCCATCCATCCATCGCATCCATCCATCCATCCCATCCATCCATCCATCCATCCATCCTAAGGTGGATACTTATATTATATAACTTGTCACGTCATGCTAGGTGTTGCCATCTTTTTCAATATATAGGCCAACATGTGGAACATCTTGGGTTACTTCAGCTTGCTAATTCTCCCTAAATTCATAGGCCTAGATTGTTAATTTGTATTAGATGTGAAAGAATCTTACTTTGACAATAATTTGCATTTAGTCTAGTGCCGATTACCATGACTCGTCGTATTAGGGAGGGCAGTGTGGGCTTTCAGTAATTCTCTTGCTTCACCGTAATAGATGGAAACCAAACTATTTTATGACATTCTAAACCCAATTCAAGTACTACTTTTATCGGTAACAACTAAACCATGAGCAAGTGAGCTCCGAGTCCCTAGGGTGAAAAAGGGACGAATGAGACCATCCAGTTCAATGGATGGTGGGCTTGTCGTATCTTGGACTTATCATGCCATATTAGCAGTATTCAAGGGGGAACTATTTATGCTTTAGTAGTTACCACCTGGCTTGGCTTTTGTCCCAACAGGACCCTGGGTGATGGAAGCCATCACGGGAGAGGCAAAGCAAGCAGTGGGAATCGCACCCTCTTTCAAGTGGATATGTGGAATTACGTATGATGATCCAAAGAAACATATAGTTTTTGAACCGACTTACGAATCTTGGTTTATTTAATTGGCTAGTCCTTGAGAACAGATGCCACAATCAACTGGTAGCGTGGATGAGATCAGACATCAAAAGCTTTATCTAGAAGGAGCCCAAAATGATAAAGTACAAAAACATTGCAATTAGTATAACAATGTGATCTAGTGCAAAAAAAAAAAAACCTTTCTAACAACTACATGCCAAAAAGAAATCCAACAATGTGACTAGTTGAGATTAAAAAACTAGCCACGTATATATCAAGTGAAATTACGAAAGACTTATTATGTGTTCGTCACTTGTGACAACACTTTGGGTCATTATATTCACTATTGCCATGTAATCAACATTAGGTTCAAATTACGTCAATATTTGGTAAAAATTATAAGGCAAAAAAGATCGGTTTTGGTGGAGCGGCGCCGCTTCTCTTCCCCTTTCTTTCTGCCATTCCTTCCTTCGCTTCCCGTTCTTCCTTCGCTTTCCTTCCCTCTTCTTTCTTCTACGAGGCTGCAGGGAGCAGACAAGGTCGCTGCAATGGGATGCTGGATGTTTCTTCCGGTGCTTGGACTGCGGGATCTGGTTTCATTGCCTTCTTGCATATCTTTATTACGGTGCTTCAACTGCTGGTTGGGGGTAGAATGCTTTACATAGCCCCCCGACCACCTGCATGGCTGATATTTAGCCGTTGATGCTTGGATTGGATGGCTATCATTGTGCCACGTCAGAAGGGGGCTGTATAAAGCAACCGTCCCCTGGTTGGTTATGTCTTTAGAATTTTCAGAGGTAGCATGCTCTTTGGCGGCAGAGAAAAGAGCCTACAGCTTCCTGAACAGAAGAAAGAGGGAACGAAAGATCTGTTTTTGCTTAGGGGGGTTTCCCATGGAGGCGAAACCCCCAGGTTTTCTAGAAACTCAATTCTGAGGATCAGGTTTAGGACCTTAACCAAAAGTAATGCATCGTTGATACTTTTTGGTGAGGTCTTCGACCTGATTTGGATCGATCGTTCAGATTTCGTGCTTGTGCATCAATCGGCTGGGATTTTGCAGAGAAAACCTTGAGGTCTTCTGGTTCATGGGAACTCAGAAACCCTTGAGGTTTCGGGTCCAGGTCCGTCCATGGGAAACCCCCCTTAGAAATAAATGTAAGGCTTTGTTTTTGCTTGGAAGTAGATGTAGGGCTTTGTTGCAGCCGTTGATATTAGATCCGAATATGTTTTGCAGGATTGCTTGAGGCTGGGACAAAGATTTGCAGAGTTTTCTTGCTTGTTTGATGCTTTGACTATATTTTGCAGAGTTCTCTTGCTTCTTTTCTAGATTTTAGTCTTCAAATCATGTATAAAAATTGATTTATCAATGAAACGGAGCGGATTCCTCACTAAAACAAAGTAAATCACTTGAAAATTTGAACCTAAAGCTGATTACGTCCAGTAATCTACGCCTGGTTGCTCATTATGCCCTGTAGGGCCTCAGGCGGCCGCCTCGAGGCCCTACAGGGCTAATGAGCACCTATGCGTAGATTACGTTGGCGGCGCCGCCATGAGGCCCTACGGGACGTAATGAGGCCTCGAGGCCCTATGGGGCGTAATGAGCCCCCAAGTGTAGATTACGTTGGCGGCGGCGCCTCGAGGCCCTATGCCCCCCCCCCCCGGCGTAGATTACATAGTACATTGTCAAAGTATACAAATGTTGAAAGGAATATTGCGAAACAATGTAATTGTGTACTTACGTTCCCATTTCACTTGATCACCAAATCAAACACTTCTAAAAGGATGAGATCACAGGGCAATTATACAAACCACATGTAATAAGACGAAAAGGATCAATTGAATTCTTCAACATATTACACAGTGTCCTTATCCGGATGATGTAACCATCAAACCCGGGATCAAACCCTCGTTTTCTTTTTCCATGAAACCAAAACAGAATCCTGGAATCGTCCAGGCATTCTTCTTCGTCTACCATTAACATTGTTTTCGATCTGTACCTTACTTGCTTCAACATTCTCTGCCAAAACCATATTCTGCTTCTGCTCCTTTAATGCAAAGCTTACTTCCTCTGTTGAAACATGCCCTAAATAATCTTTTGAAGATGCAGAAGAAGTAGGAGGACTTTTGCCATTTCCTTTTTCAATTTCTATCAAAGAAACAGCAGCATCTGCTAGTAGGTAAAGGCCTTTCAGGCTTAAATCTTCCTTTTCATCTGTATCGTGATGCAAGGAGCCATATAGGGTTCCTGTTTTGGACCAACATATGTTATCTTTATAAGGCCAATAAATTTCTTGAGGCTCCTCTGCGTCCCTGCTTTCACAACTAGATTCTGTGGAAGCCCTATTTACTATGCATCTGCTGTGATAGGGTTCCACCTTCCCAGTTTCTAGATTTTGAATACAATTACCACTTCTAGCCTTTACAAATGCCAGGCCACAGCGGCCAAGATCAGTGCCTGGATTCCAGTCATGTCCCTTTTCAAAAACAGGGACTTGGATGTTGCCATTGTCACTCTTCACAGAATCACAAGAAGAAAGTAACTTTGCGTTTACGCACCTTAACTGTTTATTTCTTTGAAGCTCCAAATTCTTTCTGTCACCACATCTCCACGCTTCCAATTCTTCCAAGCTTTTGAACCGATATTTCATGGCTCGGGATCACCAAACTCTTCAAGATGAAGTGCAAGAACAAGTCTGATATGATAAGAAAGGCATGGATGGATTGAAGAAGGAAAGAAATTGAAAGTGTGAGCTTTGAGAAAGGAAAAAAGGTTTGGATTTGGGGCAAAGCTTCTGAAACCGGGACAGAGAAAGGGCAAATAGAAACTGTGGCAAATTAGAGGAAGCAAGTGCAGAAGAAGTAAAAAGGAAGCTTTAAGTCCGACGGATTAGGAGGAGGAAAGAAGGCGCATTGAATGAAAGGAATGATCGAGTGGCCATGTCGATGGATCGATGAGTTTTTAGTACGTGAAGGAAGTATAGGATAGGTTTACACACGGCCCCTTGCAATTAGGTTTAGCTCCATTCCTCCCTCCTCATACATTGTTTTATTTATGTGTTTTAATAACCCCTCTCTCTACATTCTAGAACTTTGGTCCGTGTTTTCCCCTGGCATCTATTTTCGTGGCGCCACGTGGCACTGCCCAAAATTCCAGAATGGAAGTTGGCTTGGAGCATTCCGGGTGACCGGCAGCGCAGGTTAGGCTATAGGGTTCGTCATTTTGTTTTTTAGGGTTCTTTATTCTGCAGCCGCCGCGAGTTCTTCAGATCCCATGAAGCCTTCTTTAGATGTCCATTACTGTGCTTTGTGGAAGGCCTTTCATGGAACACAACAGATCGGGGTATTTTGAAACGGCAGCGGCTCCATGAAGACAAGCCCGGATTTTATGCCAGATGAAGAAATGGCCAAGAAAAGGTCCGATCTGATTCCGCCAGAAGAACAGATCGGATAGTTATGGCAGATGAAGAAATGGCCAAAGACCGCCAGAAGGAAGAAAAGAATCTCCATTTTCTGTGCAGAAGCAACTCTGCAGGCATTTCCGGCCTTTTCAGAAGCAACTCTGCAGGCATTTCAGAAGCAACTGTGCATTCCTTTGAAGGCATTTCCGGCCTTTTCTATCCGGTGAGTTCCTCCTATCCTGCCAGTTCTTCCTAATATCCGGTCTTCTGGCGGAACCAGATCCGACCTTGTTTCGGACCTTGAAGCCCTGCTTGAAGACGGATCTGCTTCGCCCTGCTTGAAGACGGATTTGCAAGAAACCCTGCTTGAAGACGGATCTGACGGCGAAGCCCTGCTTCTACGGATCTGTTCTTCAGATGAAGCAGTTTTTCAGATGAAACAGGTGCTCGAGGTTCTTGAAGCAGATAGCCGGATGAATACCTGCAACCCTGCTTTGCCGGCCCTGCTCTGCTTCACTAGATATTGAAGCCCTGCTCTGTTTCAGCGGATCTTGAAGCCAGATCTTTGCCGGACCTTGAAGCCAAACCTTGAAGCCCTGCTTTGTCCGCCCTTGCTGTGCTTCTCCAGATCTTGCTGCTCTGCTCTGCTTTCGTGGTTCAGGGAAAACACGTCCCAAAGTTCTAGAATGTGGGGTCTTGGCATTTGGGGGAGCATTCCCCTGAGTGATGCATTACTTTTGGTTAAGGTCCCAAACCTGAGCCCCAAAACTTGAGTCTCCAGAAAACCTATGGGTTTCGCCTCCATGCTCAAAGCTAATTTGACCCAAGGTCACGTTTCAACGCTTCATTGTGAAAGTGGCTATGCAAAGTTGTAAAGTTAGTGGGAGAAGGACCCACTTCAGCCATGTGCAGTGGGTAGGGGCAGGACCTATCCGGGTGTGTTGTATATTGTCCCATAAGCTACGGCTTCCCATGGACATTAATAATTATTTGTTCCTTCATTCATTCAAAAGCCCAAAACTTGATTACATTCAAAGCTCCATAGCTTGGTTTTACATGATTCAAAATCATATCAAAGCTCAAAAGCCAAATCAAAGCTCAACTTACGTTCAATATAGACTCTTGTATACAACAGAAGCCTTTCCAGCCGGCTCCCTTTCCTTTTTGTAAACAGATAGAGCATTATAATTCGAGATTTTCAATTAAATGACACAGTAAAAGAAGTATTTGATGCATGGCTGGGGCCTCCAGAAGCATCTGCAACACAAAAGCACAAGAACATATCACTAAAATGCTTGCATGCGCAAAAATCCAGCAAGAAACTTAATTAAAGACCAAAAATTGCATACAGAGCATGAATAAAAAGCAAAAGTTATCGGAAAGCCAACGCCTCCCTTTGTATACTTGTAAAACAAATAAAACTTGTTAAGTAATCACGAAAATCGATAAGAAATAGTTAGAAATCAAAGCAAACATGTATCAAAAGCAAGAAACAAGACAAGTGCCTTTAAAAAGCCTTCAAACCGCAAGAAATGCAACAAATAAGGAAGCAACAGAAAGAAATGACTTCAAAACGCGTCAAGTACCTTCAGCCGAGCAGCTGGGCTCGTGAGATGGTTGCTCTTGGTGCCTCGGTGCAGCCCTGGCGCGACACAATGGGAAGGGTGAGAAAACATCTCTCCTATTTCCATATTATCAGGGAAGGGCACTTGGTCCGCCTTTCGAGGTGGCCGGTGACCCACTCCGGCTACCGCCGATTGCGGACCCCACCGTCCACCCAGAAAGAGGTCCCAGCCCAAGTGCCCTTCCCCCATTCACAATGAAATGATCCATCCATTTGGACCTTTACACAAAAATATTAGGGCCCTAAAAGTCGATTAGACAACTTTTACAGCTGTTAAGTGCGCTTAATGCCGCTTCTGTACAAGACCTGGCTTTATGCATTCTCGAAGTGTTGGACGCTCGTCGTAAATTGGTTTTTTGTATTGAAGGACGTCAGTCTATTCATCGTCACGTCATGAATACATTCTACTTCACTTTATTCTACATATCACATGGAAGCCAATGCACTACCTAGGCGCGATCATTCCAATTCTATGCTAGGAGCCACTTTGGTAGGTTTAAGGTCTTTAACACAGGACCGGTTGATCATACTTGAACCCTTGACATCGGGGCAATAGAATTTTAAGGTCCCCATTACTAGATCGATATTGGCTGTTGAATCAACAACAACAATGAGCTTGTGATGTATTACATTCTCTTGCTTTCAAGTATTATTATAACTGCAAAGATTTTGCCTTTGAAAACCCTTTGGGATAGGGATATTTTATTCCTATTCTTTAATGATTGTACAAGTTCAAATTGTACAGGCATTATAGCCAATTGGTCTTCATGGATGCAAGAAATTCTATTCTATTCCATTTCATTCCATTCTGTTAGAGGTTTTGGCCACATCTCAGTTCTATCCTACATAACTTCATGCTCTGAGCTTAGACCCTAAAAATGTGAAATTTAGTTAGGCAACGCTTTGTTTTTATCGTTCAATTTTATGCCACCTGGCACAGTTTTAGATCCATATATAATCGTCATTTACTAACATTCTACTTTTACTGGCATTCTCTTTGCATAAAGGAAAATTGTCTAAACCATTTTCCACTTTACAGAGAAGGCTATTTCGTCCACATTCCTAGCATAGGAACCAGACGTGACATTCTTGGCATGTCAACCAGGCTGGTTTGGTTTCCATGCCAAGCATGTGGACAAATGGCCTTTTCTATATACAAAATATATTGTCTATGTGACACATCATGCCATGAGATCAAACACATATATACAGAAAACCTGGCTAAACTTTCAAGATTTTCTTAGCCAAACATTCAAAATTTAGGTATGAAAATCAAGGTTGTTTTTTAGTTCTACAAAAATACCCATGGTTTCCTTACTTGTTCTTACTTATTATTGTTCCCATATCGGATTTGTGATGTTGCTGATGCGGCTATAATGAAAAAACTTCTGATGAAAGCCATAGGCATATTCTCCCTTTGTTGTCAAATAAAACCAAGTCGAATCACAAGTACTTTATCAATACGTCTAAATTTGTCCCGAATTAGCTTTTCTAAAAGCCATAACCCATGAGCATCTTAATTTGTGGATGTTTTAGACTTCATCGTTTGGAACATAGATTAATGGGTGCTAATCCCCACATGTTAATGTTATTTTTTATACTGCAGTTATGAGAACAACGAAATTGATCTATATTGTGGTTTGATACGGAGGGATTGTGCACATATCCTAGCTTCGTCAAGTAAGACCCTATTATACATTGCGTTCACGAATATTGTATCCAATACGTGTCAATTTATAATGAATGCCATTTCTTTCACAAATACAAGTTGTACCTAAAAAACATATGTCTTGTCGTTCAATATGATTTATAGATATTATTATATTGGTTTCAAACTTGTTAAAATGTTTGAACAAGAAAACTCACCGTTTTTAACAAGTCTTTCATTTTAGTTTAATAATTTCCATAAACAAGGTACATCCCACAACACCTCAATTCATTGTATCAAAAGTCAACCCAAACAGTGGGGCGGGCACGATGAAGGGGCGGTTGTCAAGGTGGCTTGGTGGAAGTGTCTCCGCCCCCAGGAGGATGGGGGCTTGGCCATTTTGAATCTGGCGCTGCATAGCAAGGTGTTGGTCTCCAAGTTTGTCTGTAGCATTCTCCAGGAAGGGGCATCTTCTCCTGGTGCGGCGTTGCTTTTGCAGTCTCTTCGCCATTGTATGGCATTTGGAAAGTCGTTCGTTCCTGTGGTGTTGCCCTGGGCGCTGCTGTATGGTCTCACGTGGGTCTTGAGGGGCTTGGGATCACGTGCGTGTGCTTTTTCAGCTGGATTATGCATCTGTGTATCACCACTCCTCTCCTTTCTTGTGGGTTCCTCTGCCTCGTGCGCACTTGCCCCTGGCAGCCACTGTGCATGCTCGGACGCAGGCCCGTTGGAGGCGAGCTGCACTGCTCACCTTGGAGGATTGGTATTGGGGTGGCCAGCTAGCTTCTTGAGAGTTCTTTCGAGCCCGTTTTCGGCTGAGGGGCAGTGACCGGGCTATTTGGGAGCAGGTGGTGGGTAGTATTCCGCTACATACCTCTAGTGCTTCAGGACGATGTGGAGGTGCGGGTCTGGAAGGTTCATCCTGATGTTGTTGCTTCATGTTTTGT
>JAANSK020253041.1:0-13054 GCA_011763485.2 Isoetes engelmannii
ATGAGAAATTGAATCCAAGCCTAATACTGCCCAAGCCTACTGTTGCGCCTTTTTGCTAGTTTTTTTTTTTTTTTTTTAATTACTCAATAAAAAATAGTACAATGTATGTTGAGGAAAAGAATCCTACAACATGTAGATAAAAGGAAACAATACTATAAACTTTGAAGAGTTTGGGGCTTGACCCCTTCGACTAAACCACTTAAGTAATTGAGAACAGAAAATCGCACAACGTCTAAGCCGATGAACCTTCTTGCCAAGCGAACTTTGTGAGGATCTGTGAGATCACCAAGAAGGACCATAACTACCAAAATTGGTTACAGCAGGAGGAGCAGTCCACCACCACCCAAAAAAGTACTGCATGAGAAGTACCCAAAGTGCAATTCTTGAACAAAAATTAGCATGAATGCTTCTGCCACCTTAAATCCCATCATCTTGTAGCCAGATGCAATCATCAAACATGCTTCCATTGTCAAGTTGAAGTAGGCTAGGGAGGTCTTGCCAGGGGATGTCATTCCAGTTATAAAGTGAGACAATCAGCCAAAGAAAGGAGAAGTTGATTTCAGCCAGAGCACTGATCCCTTCTGCCACAAAGCTCCCCAAGTGAAAAAAGTATATGTTTCTATATGCCAAAAACTAATCAACAGACATGAATGTACTAAAGGAGACCAACAGAATATCAAGAATCCAGGCTTGGTACCCATCCAAGAGTATGCTTTTGAACCTAGCAACAAAGGACCCTAAGTTTGGAGGAGGAAGGTGCAATCCCATACTATTCAGATGAGCCCAAGCTTCATTATCATAAATATCATCAATTTGAGGATGACCACTAAGCATTCCTGTTAAGACATTCAATAAATCTGCAATCAACAAAGCCATTAGACGAGAGGTTGGCATGATTAGCTTTGTAAAAATAGGAACTTCCAACAAAATAACCAAAGGCAAGCCACTTCTTATCATAATCATCTTTCTTTTTGGATCTATGAGACATAGCAACAACAGACATCTCAATCAAGAAAAGCAGGGGGTAAACTTGTAATTCCCACACTTCTTTTTCCAATTGAGATTGCATTTCTGTATTTCCAAATACACCACATGGCAATTTGCCCTTCATCTAGTTTTCTGCAGTTTCTCTCAAACCAAGCCAAAGCACTGGAACAATTTTCTTTTAGTTTGTTACTGGTGGTTTTGCATTTCTATGGATTTTTGGTGATTTAGCAAATATTGCTATCAATCTTGTACTTCACACTCAAGTCTTCTTTGCTTTACAACAGATCAATTTCCTTAATTTCCTCCCTTGTTCAACTCCTCCCAACCAAGCATTGCTCTCGACCTCACGTACATAAATTTCTCTTTTTTTGTTTTTTTTCCTTGGGGGGAAGGGGGGGGTGGTTATATTATATTACATGTAAGAGATTACATGATATACAAAAATGGTAGGCATGAGATCCCTGACCAAAAAGTAGTGGTCCAGACCAACTACAAACTCCTCCACAGGAGGGAGTTTAGTGCTTAAGCTTGAACAAACTAAAAAACACGGATTATCACAAGATATTATCAAGTTTGTAATGAGATAAACAACACAAAATGTTAAGGCAGGCCACATTTCTCCATATTATCACACTTGTTACATCCTATAACTTTTCTGTCCCACATGGCAGGTTGCTAGTGCCACTTGTCATCATATAAACACCTAAAAAAAGAGTGCCACAATATGGCCTGCCCTAACATTTTGAGGGGTAATGTTCGCTTGCAGGCCATTACGTCAGTGGCCTTACCCCACGTAATGGCCTGCAAGCGAACATTACCCCTAACCTGCTCCTGCATTTGCTCGTAACTCTGTTTCTCTCCATGTCCCGATTTCTGTTCTTGCTCCTGATTCTGCTCCAGTTTTCGTCCCAGTCTCTGCTCCAATTCCAGATCAAGTTCCTGCCTCCGTTCCTGTTCCTGCCCATGTTCCTGCCCCGGTTCCTGATTCTGTTTTTGCACCTGTCCCTGCTCAGCAGGATCGCGATGGCGATCCTCCCAAGTCTTCTTCCCGCCCTCGACTCCGTATCTCGACAATCTCGCTGCAGAAGTTTGTCCAATCTGGAAGACAAGATCCCAGTTCGGTATTTGCAATCCAAGTTCATCCATCAAACAGTTCGGTTCCCGTGACATCTATTCCAGTTCTTCCGGACAAGTACAAGAAGTTTGCCGACTTCTTCGACAAGGTCAAAGCTAGCAAGATTCTAGAGCATCATCCCTATGATTGTCCCACTGATATCCAGCCAGGGATGACCCCACCGTATGGTCCCATCTATGGCTTGTCAGCACCAACAGACTTGGAGACCCTACAGACTTATATTGAGGAGAACCTTGCAACAAGCTTCATCCGACACTCCCAATCACCCGCAGTCACTCCTATCTTCTTTGTTTCCAAGAAGGATGGTTCTTTGCGGTTGGTTGTTGTAACGGTCCTAGACTCCTAGACACCTATACTGTACAGTATTTATACATAAATACATGGAAGTGCATGTATGGCAAAGCCACATAAACAAGGGTTTGCAGAAAGGGATTTTTGAAAGAGGGCTTTTGATGGTACGTGAGCTGTTTTGCAAGAAAGGAGCACCAGAAGGATTGGAAGTTGCTGAGGACCGGAGCTTCGGGATGAAGTTGGATTGCATCAGAGCTTGTTAGAGACTGCATCAATCTTCCTCTTATCAGGTGGGGTTCTTCACCGATTCAAGTTGAGTTATAAGCTGCTATGAATCATTAGATACATGCTTTGGGTAAAGGATTCATTGTGGATTACCTATGTTTAGCTCTGTTGATGCTTTGGTAGAGCAAATCTGAATCTGCATGTATTCTAGAATCAATTGAGATGTTTCCGGGAACAATTGTTTTATGGAGCAACACAAAATAGTCAGATGGGCCGGTTTGCTGCATCAGAGGTGGATATAAACCTTTAGCAGAGGTTTGCAAGGGATACTTGTTTTCTGGCAGATTTCGGATGGGATAAGTGCTTCCAAATAGCACCACAGAAGCATCAATCATGCACAAATCGGCACTCTACAACCAATTTCGGCCACTCTTAGGCACTCTCCAACCAATTTCGACCTTTTTTTATATGAATCCGAGCACCGCTTGATAGCTGCAACAATAATTTCTTGAAATCCTTGATCCGAACCAAAACGCCCTTTTACATATAATTTTGGCATGTTCTGTCTGCTCTTCTGTAATTAAACTAGCAATCTGCAATCAAAAATGATAAACTGGGGCCAGAATTACTAAGGGGGGTTTCCCATGGAGCCTGAAACATGAAGGCTCATATGGAGCAAGGTTTTTGGGTTCCGGTGGATCAGCAAGACCTGAAGAAACTTTCTTGAAAATCTGAGCCGAATGATGCATGGGGCAAAAATATCAGCCCTTAGATCAAATCCAGGTCCAAGACCTGAGCCTAAAGTAATCCGGATGAGATATTTTTTGTTCAGGTCCGAAACCTGATCCGTCGCTTAGAAACCTGATATTTTTTGCCCATGGGAAACCCCCCTAAGAGCGGGCTGATTTGGTTGTGGTTATGCAGAATCGAAGCCTTCAAGAGCTTCCACGTTGATGCCGGATTTGGACGTCTGCTTGCTTTTTGTTGGTTCTAATTTTGTTGTCTTCATTGTTTATTTGTCCATTGTCTTTGTCTTGTTAATAAATTTGTTAGTTGGTAAATAAATAGACAAGAGCCCAAAGGAAGGTATAACGGGGCTTGGATATAGCATAGAGCATCCACAGAGGAGGTCCAAGTGCAGTTGTAAGCAATTTGCATGACGAAATAAATATAATGACGGAATAAATATATGAACTCTGCATTGCTTAAAATTAACATGTTAAGAAAGAATAATTATCTCTTCTATAATTAGATAACTAAGATAAGTGTACGGACTTGTTCTGGAGATGGGGTTAGCCTAGGGATGATTTGGCAGATGCTACAGGCGGTTGTGATTAAGAGATCTTGCGGATTGTTAAGCTGGAAGTGTGTAACTTTCAAGAGTACACATTAGTTGTGCTAATCAATTGCTAGAAAAGGAAGTCGAGTTTTGATATGAAATAGTAAAAACCATAACTAAAGTTATGTTATGGATGGATGGAGGGATGCTATGGATGGACTCGCAACGGCACTGATGTAATAGTTACTAGCAGGGACACGTTGGATTGTAGGTATGTATCACTTGTTTAGCGACCCCGACATGGTATTGGATGTATGGGTAAACTTGGCAAGGGAATCACATGTAGGAAGTATGGTAAGTCACCATGGCTAATAGATCTAATGGAAGCTAATATGAAATTGCATTCCTGATGGGGGAAATAGTTACTATGAGATGTTGCTTTGTATTCCCTATGTGACATGGCTAGAGTTTGATTGGGATCATGGACATCATCGACACTTCCTCTTCAAGGCACATGTAGTAAATGTTGTAATGAACATCATATGGCATGGTCTTTGCACTGTCCCACTCTTGTCTTCGTATTTTAATATGTACTTGGATCCTCCGGGGTCGGGCTTCCAGGTTCGGTGGCCTGGGTGGTTCCGGCATGCTGATGTCATATGTGTTCTATGTTGTTCTTGTGCTCTGTGACACCGGGCGTAGTTCTCCTGGAAAGGATGCTACGTCAGTACTCTTGTGACTTCCTCTACAGGGCTTGTCATGCAAGTTGGCTGAGCACGTTTTTGCTACGGACTTGGCATGTAAGATGGCTGGTAATGTTTCTGCTAACAGGGCCTGGATGTAGGCTGGCTAAGCTTCCCATTGTCCCGGAGCTTTGTTTCTATTGTTTGGTACTTTGGCTTTGTCTTTGTTCTTGATGCTCATGATGTTTTGTTGTTGTCATTGTCTAGCAGTGTTCATAGGTTCTTGTGTCTTTGATGTTGCTTATGTTCTTGTTACCCAAGATTCCAGAATGTTTCCATGTATGCAGCAGCAGCTATGGGATCCCCACTTAGTCACGAGGACTAACCCCCTTGAGTGCATGTGCAGTAATTAAGCAAGGCAGTGGTCAAGCAGCTAGTAGCAGTGCAGTTGTGGATCGTGGTTGAGCCAGAAGTTTCTGTTGAATTGTTTAACTTGATGTTGTGTATAATGAGAAGATTGTGGGTATATTCCCTTGGTTTTTGTTGTCTTTGATAGATATTGGAATGCATAAGCAAAGTTGTTTGTTGAGTTTGGATTGTGAATTTCAATTGCAAAGGAAGATTTAATTCTTCACCTGAATTCACACCAACCTAGATCTAGCGTAAAGTTTGACAAGATCCCGAGTTGCCAGGAGGGCCAACTCGGCAGGCTCATCACAGTTTTAGATTAACGCGGGCTCAACAAGACCACTGTTCGCAACCGGTACCCTTTGCCTCTGATTCCAGAATTGCTTGAGCGGCTGCAAGGTGCACGGTACTTCACCAAGATAGATCTTCGTGGTGCCTATAACCTTAGCTGAATGAGGGAAGGTGATGAATGGAGACAATGTTCCGGACTCGGTATGGCCACTTTGAGTACACTGTCATGCCGTTCGGCCTTACCAATGCTCCAGCAGTTTTTCAGCACATGGCAAATGATGTTTTTGGGGAATTCTTGGGCCTCTTTGTTATCATCTATCTGGATGATATTTTGATCTATTCGAAGACTCTGGAAGAACATGAAGAACATGTCCGGAAGGTCCTGCAGAAGCTGCGCGAACATGGGCTCTATGCCAAGTTGGAGAAATGTCGGTTCGAGCAAGACCAGGTCGAGTTCCTTGGCTATTGCATCACTCTTCATGGCGTTTCAATGGATCCTAAGAAGGTCAGAACAGTGCTTGATTTGGAAACACCCTCTTCATTCAAAGATGTCCACTGCTTCCTGGGATTCGCCAATTTCTATCGCCGCTTCATCAAGGATTACTCGGATCCTCCCTTTGACACATCTCACGTCCAAGAATGTGCCTTTCGAATGGAGTGTGGAAGCGGAAACAACATTTGTCACTTTGAAGCATGCTTTCACTTCAGCACTAGTCCTTGCCCATGCGGATCCGTCACGCCCGTATGTGGTGGAAGCAGATGCCTCTGAATTCGCTCTTGGGGGTATTCTGTCACAGGAGGAGGATGATCATGAGTTGCATCCTATTGCCTATCATTCACGAAAGTTCCAGGCTGTTGAGATCAACTACCCCATCTATGACAAGGAGCTGATGACAATAGTTGATACTTTGAAGAATGGAGGCGATTCTTGGAAGGGCCCCCTCAGAAGGTCATAGTCTATACGGATCACCGGAACCTCGAGTATTTTCAGTCAGCTCGAGTGCTCAACCGCCGTTAGGCACGATGGCATACTCAAGTACTGCCCCGTATTGATTTGGTGATCAAATACCGCCCTGGACCTCTGCAAGGGAAGTCGAATGCTCTGTCTCGGCGTTCTTTCCTTGAGCCAAAGCCAGACTTCTTTTGATCAGCAGTCACAGGTTGTTCTAGGGCCTAATCGCTTCCAGTTGATGGCCATCACCTTGTTTGAGCGGCCCCAGGATTTTGCCCTATTGGAGGCAGTTCGGACGGCTCCTCCCGCCAACCCATTGGCTCAGGATGTTGTCTCTCATCTTGGCCCTGCTCCTCAGGATCGCAGGGGCGATCCCCTCGAGCAAACACAGTCTGACTATGAGAGATTTGAAGTTCGAGATGGGCTCATGTTTTGTGATGGACTTCTGTATGTTCTCGATGGTGCTCCAAGACTTCAAGTGTTGCAGTATTGTCACGATTACCCTCTTGCCGGCCACTTTGGAGTTGCCAAGACTTTGGAACTCATTGCCCGAGATTATTGGTGGCCCGGACTCCGACGCACTGTTGAGACCTTTGTGCGTTCCTATGACACTTGTTGCCGGGCAAAGACTCCCAAGCACCTTCCACATGGTCTGCTTCAGCCTTTGCCAGTTCCAAGTAGCCCATGGAAGAGCATCTCAGTGGATTTCATTGTCAAGCTCCCACCTTCTCAAGGGCATGACGCCATCCTGGTGGTTGTTGACCATTTTTCCAAGATGACGCACTTCATACCATGCAGCACCTCCATCACGAGTGAAGGTACAACCAATCTTTTGCTCCGTAAAGTTGTTCGACTCCAGCTTGCCAGATACCATTATCCGTATTCGCGGCCCTCAGTTTGTTGCGGGTTTCTAGAAATGGCTCCTGCAGCTCTTGCGCGTGGACCGCTCTCTTTCTTCAGGGCACCACTCGGAGACTAATGGGCAAGTGGAGCGCACCAACCAAACTCGGGAGCAGCATTTGCAGTGCGTTATCAATTATCAACAGGATGACTGGGTTAGTTGGCTCCCCTTGGCTGAGTTCGCTTATAATAACTCTATCCATGCTTCTACGGGTCAGACACCATTCTTCGTCAACTCCGGCACCCATCCTCGCTGGTCTTTCATTGCCCCAGGCTCTGATTTGGTTAACCCCAGTGCCGAAGACTGACTTGAGAAGCTCCGTCAGCTCCAGGATGACCTTCAGGGACAACTTCTCCCAGCCCAGAAACTGTACCGCCATCATGCAGATCAACATCGCCAGAATGCTCCACATTTTGCAGTTGGGGATCTTCTTTGGCTCATGTGTCGCGACCTGCCCACAGTGCGCCCTTGTGATAAGTTGGATTATCGCCGCTTGGGTCCGTATAAAACCAGTGCACAAGTAGGGAATGCTGCCTTCCGGCTGGAGCTTCCACCTTCAGTTTGGCTCCACCCAGTATTCCACCTTACACGGCAAATCCTTTTCTAGATCGCGTACCTCCACCTCCGCCACCCGTTGAGATTGATGACCATGAGGAATTTGAGGTCCGTGAAATCCTAGACTCCAAGTTTTTGCGACGCCGCCTCTATTATCTGGTGGATTGGGAAGGATATTCACCAAGCGATAGAACCTGGGAACCTGCAGAAAATGTGGCTAATGCTCCAGATAAGATTGTCGAGTTCCACATGCGTTATCCGAACAAGCCCAGTCTTGGTACTCCGACTCCTGTTCGACCCCCTTGGCGCCGTCGTAGGAGGGGGATGGTGTGACGACCATACCATATTCTACCATATACACAATATGGTCATCATACGGAGACACTTGGCGCAATCCCACCCACTGGAGTGGCATAATCTTGGCCGTAGGAGCAGGTATATATAGGGGACCTCACTCTCCTCGAGCTATTCCGGTTCAATGCCAGTCCTGAGCCTTCTAGGCGCTCGTCCCTGTTCTGCATTCTTGATCGCCTTCGGGCCATTGTATTCTTGCTTCCCTTGTATAATAAAATTCTTGCCAGATCTTGGTGTACATCTTCTGTATTTTTGTACGTATTTTCCGTGTATTTCGGGTAAGTTCATGACATTTGGGATATTACATATTCAACTCATCCCTAACCCTCTAGAAACATTATCAAGTTAATCGTACCATAAGTATGTTATGCTATAGCATACATATTGGCACCCACCTGTTTTTATTAATCTATGTATCTTCCTATGCCCACATGTACGACAACTATTACTGTTATACATGAAGTTTAAGTTACTTGTCATGATCATTTCATCGGTTACTTCTATGACAACCCCAAGTCGGTCACCTTTACCCTCATTTGGGCCATTGAGTTTGTTCAACATCTCTCGTTATGCTTCCTTCTGGCAAGTGGTCTTTGCAGCTTCCGGGCTCCAGCTGGCACTCGGTCTGGGTTTGGACGTGGAGTCCCCTTCCCCCTCCGAAGGTTAGGGTGCTGCTGTGGCAGGTGGTGCACCGTTGTATCAGGGTGAATGCCTTGGTGAGCAGGTTCAGGCCAGGGGTGAGTCCTTTGTGCCCCTGTTGTGATCCTCATCTAGAGACGGTGGAGCATTGTTTGGTCCTCTGCCCCCATCTGCAGCCGGCCTGGGACTGGGTTCGGGCTCGGTTCTAGGTTCGGCTAACTAGCCAGCAGTTGCTGTTACATTTATATCCAGGTGCTTGGCCTCTTGTGAGGAAGCATGCCTTGCATCTATGTGTGGCCTGGCTGGTATGGATTATCTGGAAACGGCGGCGGTTGTGGATTTTTCAGGGGATCCAGCAGCCTTCGGCCTCCCTGGTTCTCCGTCTTCAGTATAAATTATTCCAGAGTTTCTTGGTGTTTTCGGGACTGGCAGAGCGGAAGTTCGCCATCTGGCGGGACTCCCTGGGTGTTGCGGATGATGAAGGCCACTTCGTACAGTAGTAGTTGAGATGATGGAGTGGTGGGGTATCACTGTCTTTGTGGGGCAGTTCACTTTCCTCTCCACTTACTTTGTATCATTGACATTCTTTTAATATATTGAGATTATATTCTTCAAAAGAAAAAAAACATCTCTCGTTATGCTTGTCAATAAGAGTTATGAATTGCATATTACAAGCCATTTCAAATTTGATCACTTTGAAGATGATAAATTTTGTGTGCTTTATAATCTCACTATTGAGTTCTTCTAATTGTTTGGGAACTATTTCATTCCCTAATTCCATGGAATCATATCCTCGATTCATATTGGACTTATTCCAATATGTTTTGGACTTCCCATGCATCATTATGTCAGATTTTATCTGAACTCCGCATTGGATTGTTTTTAACCGCTTAGCAATTTGTTAACCATTTTCCTAAATCCTTTCAAGTTGTTTGGATTCTTAATCTTCCGCGTCACCTTCGGTTCTATATTGCCTTCTGTAAGGACGGGAGACTTTTCCTTGTAAGATGCAATGTGTTACCACTAGACAACCCGTAGCTCCGTGGAGAGGTCTTGACGCTGAGGACAACATCATTTTAAGGTGGGGAGAATGTGGCATTCCCGTCAATTATATGCTTATATAGATACAAGTAATGTATAATACACGGCAAGCCACGAGACATCACCATACCCTATGGGGTACATTATGTTAACGTAAGTTATATTAACATTAGCTATGTTAATTCATTAATAATTAAGGTGGATACCTAACCCTAAACCCTAGTTCGAATTTAGGGCTTAACCTAATTTAATTAACATTAGAAGAGGTCAAAATGCTAAATCAGTTAATAGTAACTAATTTAGATGACACTTGGCATAAATCAATTGGCCGAAGAATACTTACCAAATATAGACCTAGTCAAATTGGGGCTTCATTCCAATGTGCCTCAAATCGATGTGGGGGAGCTTGGAGAAGGAGGAGCAACAGCCATATTTACCAAGAAGATGGAGAGATACAAGTAATGTATAATACACGGCAAGCCACGAGACATCACCATACCCTATGGGGTACATTATGTTAACGTAAGTTATATTAACATTAGCTATGTTAATTCATTAATAATTAAGGTGGATACCTAACCCTAAACCCTAGTTCGAATTTAGGGCTTAACCTAATTTAATTAACATTAGAAGAGGTCAAAATGCTAAATCAGTTAATAGTAACTAATTTAGATGACACTTGGCATAAATCAATTGGCCGAAGAATACTTACCAAATATAGACCTAGTCAAATTGGGGCTTCATTCCAATGTGCCTCAAATCGATGTGGGGGAGCTTGGAGAAGGAGGAGCAACAGCCATATTTACCAAGAAGATGGAGACCCTTCCAACTAACAGTTCTAGCGAGGATATCGGTTAGTAGGCTAGACAACTTGAATTTCTAAATAAGAATTGACCTTTGGTTGCTTAGATGATTGATTAGATCTTATGTTGTTGCTCATTTGAGGTTATGAATGGATTAAGGTGGTTCTTTGATGCACCTCTTGTTCTTACGGGATAAGGGAGGATAGAGATCTAAAAGGCTACTAGGATTATAGACGATTCTAGCTACCCCATAAATCCCAATAATTGTGGCATGTGCATAGAGCCCACTGGGCTGTAGGTGTTATGTATTGATTAAGCACCAGAAAATGGGCATAATGGCGAAGTGGAGGCGGGGCCTTGCTGAGCACAGCGACTGGGGCTCCTACAGTGTGCTACGCTTATACTCCGTCACTGCATGTGGGCCGGATATTTGTTTGACACCCCCTGGGTCACAGGTGTCATTTGATAATCATCCTGGGGACTCGATAGGCGCGGATGTCATCTTGGCTTATGCTTTTGGGGGGGTTAAGTCGGGTAAGGATGGAGTGTTGCGATGTCGCGGGTCATCCTCTAGCACACCCATAGAATTATTATGTCCTGGAAGGGATTTGTCCCATTCCTGCCTCATCGGACCAGGGAGATGCAACCTAGAGTAGTCTCATAGGGTAACTCCATGAGATTACGTCTCCGTAAGGCTATAATCACGCCATATCATGTCTCAGCCTATCTGCAAAGTGTGCACAGGAGGGTCGGATGGAGTGGACTACCCAAGCCAATGTTCTATGCCAGCCAACGCCATTGTCATGATTCCGTCTGTTACTATCTTGAGGCCCTGATCGTCAGTCAACCCCCATGAGTCTAAGCCCAGGGTAGGACCTTCATTTATGATGCATTGTGAATGTTATTCGATGTATGTTGATGCTCGTATTGATGATGGATGGGTCACTCTTCGAGGTGGCATATTATTTATATGTATTGTGGCTTGTGCTAACGTGTATGTACGTTTCCACCATATAGGACATCCCAGTGGAGGAATGGGGCCAATGACACCTCCGTGTCCTTCACTCGGACACTTGGGCCATCACAAGTGGTTCGAGTTAGACGGAGGGCCTTCCCTAGAGTGTTGCTGGGAAAGGGAATTTCCCGTATCTATACGATGAGAGCATTGTATAGGACCGGGGTGCATCACATACGTGTTCTTGTATTAGCATCTTTTATATTGAGACGCAACACCTAGATGAATCATTAATCTAAAGATTGAGTATATTTCACTAATTCATAGGGTAAAATTGAAGCCAACTAGGCATGGGATAGAACCTTCACATTAGCTAAGAATGATTATTATCACCGCTATAAATGATTTTTATCACTGCTATGAAAATGAACAGAGGTACTATTAGCATGTAATTTTTATAATGTTTGCCAGCGTAGTGCATACACGTAGAACAAAGTTGAGAAGTTAAATCTTCAAAAAAATGCTAGCTGCTTCACCAGCTGCAAGAAGTCCTATTATTTTCTCTTATTATTCTGCATGAGCTCTGAGCATCCAAATGCACAAAGCCTCCCAATGTCAACACTTGATCATTTTGGCCGTAAAAAAACATCTGTGCCCAACGTCATAGAAACGTCGAACCATTTTCTAAGGATACTTAAAGGATATTAAGGCAAGACTCCCAACAACAATGTATCAATCAAGAACAGATGGATGGAAGTAGACAAAGCAACCCCATTCTATTCTCTATTTGAGATCACAAAAACTATTGATGCATGGAAATAGACAAAGCAACGAAGATGATCCCACTCTCCATTTGAGATCATATGGGATGTACTACCTGAATAAAACGGCAAACAAAACCAATATGAAATATTATATGGAAGTCATTACATATATGTGACAAGCATCTAAATAAAGAAGGACATTTTCTCCTAAACAAAGTCAACCATAAATATTCTTACCTCATAATCATTATGGATTTTGGAGGAGATAGTTTTCTTTTAAGGAAAGGGTTTCTAAACATGGTGAATACCATCAGGCCCGCATTTGCATTAAACAAATAAAAGGATCCAAATACAGAATTCATAACATTATTGTGCAAGTCTAGAAATCAGGAACTCAATGCTCCAGTTGACCACTCCATTATCATCTTCTCTCTTCTTTCGAGGCTCCCCCCAGGTGAAGCAGCCCTCGTGTGGGTTCCTCCGATCTCTCGCGTGGGTTTCCCAGAGTTTTGTTTCTCATCGAGTTTCTAAAAGTGATGCAAAAATAGAATTACATAAATCGATGCAACATTCATCTCTTAAATATTCTATCACTTAACAATATGCCACGATCTCTTGCAATGGGATACAAGGTATGGTAATATCTCCATTAGAACCAAAATATCATTACCTTCTCGCTGAATATCCTATAGAAGACAAGGCAAACTTTTACAAAAATGCCACCATACAACTTTCTTTTTCTCATCATATAATTGACATCTACTAGTAAAACCCCCCCCCCCCCCCCCACC